>WEIV01017175.1:4167-26383 GCA_013390005.1 Calyptomena viridis
TATCTCCTGCATTACTCCAGTCAGCTGGAGAGCCATTATGACTTTTGTTATGTCTACCAATTGCTTTTGGATGGCTTGCTGGCTCTCATTTCTTTCCTATATATTTGGCATAGATCATACTCAGTATTTTGTATGAGAAAACAATCGGGAAAGTAATTAACATTATAGATCAAAATAAATAATATTATGGTGGCTCAATGATATCAGCCATCCCTTAGCTGGCACTGTGCTGAGGTCACTGCTGGGACAATATATGAGCTTTCTTGACCAAAGCTAAGAACAAGAGAATAGGATGGAATTCTGCGAAGCAGCAACTGCCATGGCTATAGGATACTGTCAGGGACTTCACAGGCCTTATTATACAAAAAAAATTTGAGTAATAAACATGATTATTTCAAGAAAGAACACAGAACAAGAACAAGAACACAGTATCAGTGAAACCCCTAAAGTGTAATCCTATGTGAAGGCCATAATGATCAGGAATAAATATGCTTTTCTTTTTTAACTTCTCCTGCTCCACCACTCTCACCCTCTACCAACATTTCCTCACATCTTTGGAGAAGGGTATGAGAATTCTCAATCCCTTAGGTACATTAAATTCATATTTAGAGAACAGACTGAATGAAAATCCTACTTCCAAAGCACCTCAGACTTTGCAGGAAATATGTACTTAGCTCCTGACTGTCATGGCCCAATCCTAAGCTCATAACATGGAAAAGTTCAGAAAGGGACAAAAATTATGGTTACTGGGTAAAGGAAACATTTGGTTATGAACAGTGAAAGGGAAGGTCTCTGTTCCAGAAATGCGACACAAGACTGGTATAATTGTAGAGACTTCTGTAGGGCCAAACCAAGGCTAGACAGCACAGAAGCAGAGTTTGGAACAGGAGGTTGGCAACATTTACCCACATCTCAACACATTTTTCCATCAAGTCTTTCCTAGCAACAGTTTTACCCGATATTTTCCCCTCGAATAATAAAATTTTCAACATATGATTTTTCAGTTCTCTGTCTCACTCCTTCCCTACCTTCCCTCAAGTGTTACGATCACTGGAAATAATATTAAAAGTTCAAGTCCTGAAAACACTTAATGCCATGATTAATTTTTACATCTTAAGTAAATCCAAGATGACATATAGTAATTTTACTTATTCATACAAGTCACATAAGAATTGTTAAGCTGGCACAATATTCTAATAAGAATAGCAAGCTCATATTCTCAAGAGTATGAAGCACACAGGTCCAGCATTTTGCCAAAAGATCAAGAGAGACTCTCTGAATCACATTCTGCTTTAATCTATCATTGCTTCTTTAAGGAACGTACCCGCAGTTTCCTTTTCACTTTGCTATTAATCAATGTGTGAACCTATGTCCTGAGTTTCTGATGCAAAATAGACTCCCCAAACAGAAGCAACTTTACATTGCCTAAAGAGAAGGACTGCATTCACAATCAGACCTCCAGGTGACTGGAAAATACGTTATTCACAGAGGTGTAGTTGTGCCAGTTAGAGGCTTTGCACACGCTGTGAAGCAAGTACTCTGAGAAATTCAGAAGTAATTCAGCATGCCTGTCTGAAATGCAGGCAGAGCAGGAGGATTTTCAGTTTGAAGGATCAGGTTGCATCGGGCTTGCTCACACAGATGGGATGGCACTCACTGGAGCTGCCCCGGTGAATCAATGGAACAACTTTGGTAAGTGCTCTCTAATGTAAACGAAACGCTTCTCCGTGTGGCTCCACGTTTTCAGTTTACTCCTGACCGAAGCTAATTTGGGTAACAGTAATTAGCTCCTTTTCTCTCAAATGTCAAACCGCAACATTTGCTCTTCTACTTCTGTTGCCACAAAAAAAAAAGAAAAAAAATCCCTCCCAACCATTCAATGTACCTTTAGCAAAATACTTAAGATAAAACAAGATAAGAAAAGGCTTGAAAACCACTGTAAAAGGCAGCAGAATGAACTCAGAGCCCAATTCTGTAAACATACCTACTTTTTACTCACATGGGTCACTCCATTAATTTCAACAGGACTATCAGCAGAACCAAACAGGTTCCCAGGTGCTTAGAATTTAGCAGGGATGGGCTATTACAAAGCAACTGAAGTTTGGGATTTAAAGCCCTAACAAAAATACTACACACTTCCAAAAATCTCTTCTGCATCCCCCAAGAGCTGTAAGGGCATCTCCAATACCCCATCCTCTGTGGAGCATAACTCTTCCACTGCAAAATTCCTGGCAACAGGAGCCTGCTCCCTCCTTGCTCCTTCTTACCACAAGTGTGTTTATACAGGGGTCTGGACATGTAGGGATAAGCACCAGTTTGCAAAGGGAGAGGTAATACTGGCTTCCATTCCTTCCTTCACTAACAGCTCAAAAAAGAGCAGGAACACACTGGTGTCTGCAAGTTGAAAACCCCATCCCCTCTCTCCAGCCTGAGGGCAGCAGAAGAAACTCTGCAGAAGTGACTCAGGTGGCTGCTGAGTAGGTAGGTCCCATACTATTTCCCCTTATGCAAAGCTGGGGGGAAAGCAAAAGTTTAGTCCACAAAACATGGAGCAAGACCTTCTCCAGGCAGCACCTCGGGCATGGTGCCCTGTCATCCATAAAACTCCTTACAGAGGATGAAGCAGCAGCCTAGATTATGGTTTGCAGAGGTATACCAAAATAACAGAGTTGAAGGCTTATATATTCTGCATATGGCTGGCCAGGGAACTCAGAGTGTTTGTACCAAGCATTACCTGCCTTTAAAAATTGCACACAACCTCTCCCATCAGTTTCCTATTTGTATAGCCACAGGAAAAGTCACACAGGGGTAGTAATTCATCTCCCATTTAGAGAGGTTATGTCCAGGCGCTGAGCGTGTATAGGTCATTTATGAGCATACAGCTCATTTGCAGACCATTTATTACACCCATCCATCTCATGGCCTCTTCCTGGCGTTGCCAATACACAATAGCTGCTTTTCTAGTTCTACCAAGCTCCTCATCCCCAATGCATTTGAGCATCTCAGTGATATTAATGAACATATCCTCACAATGTTCCCATGAGGAGCCTGGATATTATCACCATTTACAGAGGACTTGCCTATGGCTATACAAGCTGTGGCAGACCTGGGAAGGGGACCAAGAAATCTGGTGGTTCAGCCCAGTGTGTTAACCACAGTGCTCTTCCTCTGCTCCCTTTTATAAGCTGGACACCTGTTTGCTGGTTGAGGACCACCAAACAGCTATCACATGGTAATAAACTTTTACAGTCACGACAGACCTGAGTTGGATTTGAACCAGCATCTTAGAGGTGAAAAAGCCTCACGTACAGCCTGTTATTGGTCCCTTGAGCCAGGTATTTCTCTGGTGAAAGGCTTGTTACCCAACATAAACATGAGCTTGAGATGCCAGCAGTCTCCAAAAGCAGGTATTACCCTGTAGTCAGCATTATTTGGGTTCAACAAAGAATTCATATAGTGAGGATGTGCGTCTGTATGTGTGTATGCACGTGCTTTTTTTTTCTTCCCAAGGAAACATTAGAAATCAACCTTAAGGATATGAACTTAGTTTAAATGTCAGCTGAAAAACAGCTGCTGAAAAGAGATATAATCCACGAGCCAAAAAAGTGGGGCTGGGAGGAAGTTGAAATGAGAGATATTTAGTTTGCTAATGCTCCTGTGTGAGGATAAAAGGGTGAGATGTGGGGAATCTTCTCTGGCACAGGGTCCTGCAAAGTGTTCTGGAAGATTCGGGTTAGCAGAATATGATCTCCCCATATGGCAGGTTTGAAAAAGTGGTGAAAGAAGTCCAAGCATATGC
Source organism: Calyptomena viridis (assembly GCA_013390005.1). Lineage (NCBI taxonomy): Eukaryota > Metazoa > Chordata > Aves > Passeriformes > Eurylaimidae > Calyptomena > Calyptomena viridis. The sequence continues at coordinate 7,967 of WEIV01017175.1, forward strand.
AGCAGTGAGGTAACAGGGCCAGAAGGGTCAGGCACCTGTGACTTTCTAGCCACATTAAATTCTTCAGAAGCTGCTTTTTGACTTAACAGAGCAGAGTTTTCCATCACATATGTGTAAAACATTTCATCCATTACAGGTTTCTTGGCTCTTCTGGATTGATTTTGTTCATGTGTGGGGAAATTTCAAGGAAACAAAATAACAACAAAAAAGCTTCTCAAACACATTTCTTCTTCTGTTTCAAAATTTATCACTCATTCCCTTGAAGTGTGAGACTTGTCTTTGTTTTTCGGTGCTGCATTTTGTCATGTGTCTGAATGCTGCTTAGCACAATTAACACAGGGCTGCAGGAGCCTTCACCTATCATTGGGCATCTTAAGTAGTGCTATAATACAAAACCACTAATAAATCACTGCCTTTTCTCCACCCTAAAACTTTATAGAGACAGTGTGTGAACTCTAGCCACAGGCAAAAAAACCCCAACTGCCTATCCCTCCTCGTATAAAAATGACTTAGAGCAGAGTTTTCCCCAGATAGCTATAATCTACAAATAATCCTCACTTGCTATAACAAAAATGACAGAAAAAATATTCACTGTTGCAACACAGCTGACTCTTTTACCTTGCACTGTACTCGAGGAGCGAGGAAAGGAGAGGATCCGGGGGCTCCAGGCAGCTATGTGGAGCTCAGGACTCCCCACAGACGTCAGGTTTTATGCAGGTTCAGGTCACCACCAAGGAGACAATGAAAATGCAGCCTCTGAGGAGCCCTGGCCGATCTGGGATTGCATTTGTGGCCACCAAAGGATGGTACTGGAGTCTCCAGGGTGGGTCTCAAGCCAGAATTCCTCACCTTCCACAAGTTCAGATCAATGTTCAGGGTGACAGATGGGCCAGCACAAGCAGTAACATTAAAACACCTTAAAAAATTAGGATGTCTGACTTTGTAGATTACTCCCATGCTAGATGTGAGAAGAGAGGACCTGACACCACTGATCCTGAATCCTAACCTTTGGAAATTCATCCCTGTGTAAAAGTAAAGGTATGGCTTCTCCCCATTTTTCTGCTGCTAGGGATTAAATTGTCTTGTTGTGCCTACCCTCTGGGCCTGTACATGATATTTCTGTCATCCAGAATGAGCTGGGGTCATCATGGTCTCTTGGCACATCACCACTTGCCCTCACCACGGTCACCACTCTGTATGTAGAGTTAGTGCATTTACAGCCCCCTTCAAGACAGGAAATTTTAAAAATTGAAGTAATGGACTAATTACACAGCACTTCAGAAAACCAGTTATCAGGCTTTCTACAGCCAAACAGCTAAAACTGTAAGACCAGAGCCCACACCTAGCCCATCCTAAAGAGCCCCCTCCAGCTAGAAGAGGTGCAGGAAACACAAGCCAGACTTAATACATGCTTTTGCCTCACCTTTTGAACTACCCTGAATTCATGAGTCCCTTAGTTTCAGGAACATGTTAGAAAAAAAAAGCTGCTGCTAAGTGAGGTGAACTCCCCTCTCATCAACTTCTTCCTGTGTTTCTAGCTGTATATTATCCTGAACCGTATCACAACATGGGGTGCTGTATAATAGATTCCTTAAGCTGGTCTAGGCAATGTCACAGGCATCAGGATGTTAATCTACACATTTTCCCCTACCATGACTATGACCATGTTGTACCAATGCTGCCCACAGATCAATGTCTTGTACAAAATTCCTTCTCATACCAAACTCATCGCAGCTCGTGGAGGTTGGTTTGCTCCCATTACAGCTTTGGGGACAAATAATACCAGAGGTGCCACAAAGCACCCTCTCCATTGACGGCAGCACCCACTGGATGTGCACCAGTACAGGCTCTCCCCTGCAGCAAACGCAAAGGGAAACCCACAGACTTGTGAGTTGAGATCACCCACATGTCCAGCAGCACCACAGGGAGCCACCACACTACTAAGGGAACGGGGTGAGCCCGTCAATACTCCACCCTGCACTTAACCCACGCAGCCGCCTCGGCCCGGGCCTGCGGCGCAGGCCAGAATTAAGGCCATTCTCTGGCATTCCACGTTGTTTGTGACAACACCCGCAAAGCATCACAAGTGGATACTATCAAGGATTACTATTTGTGCATTAGTGAGTCACAATACGCCAGATTCATAAGAGCCAGATGTCACAGCTGACCCAGACAAGGCACTCAGACAGATCCCACGCGTTTCATGTGTCAGCCTTATATCCATTCATAAAACAGCTCCTTCCCAAAATATAAGTCTTGGGAAAATTTAAGATCATTGTGCAATTCTAAGTTAAGTTTCAATCAGTTGCTTGGGTTTATTTTTCCCCTTATTTTTTTTTTTTTTTTAAACCGTGGTTGAAAAGAAAGGAGGGGCAGGAAATGATGTCCATCACAGAGGAGGATATAAAAAATGAAAAATATGGGTAGTCAGGCTTGGAAAAATAACTTTTTTTTCCCTGCTTTTCAAAATGTTACAGCTATAGAAACAATCTCCTGGACAAAGTCAGACAGATGTTTTTTTACCCCCCCCTCCCTCCCTTTCTTTGGATGGAGTGACTTTCTCAAGAGCACAGCTGAAAAACCTTTGGAAAAAAAAAACAACACACACACACACAGAGTCTCAGGCGTTGGAGGTGTCTGGGGCTAAGGATTACAGAAGTTCAAATTGGCTCCCCCTGTCAAAATTACAGCTGCACAAAAGATGGTACAGCATATCAGCCCAGGGCTCAAAAGGACTTTTTCCGGTTCTCAAGAACGATGCAGGTCTTGAGAAAACGCAGCTGTGCTGTGAGCAGCCAGGCTCCTTTGGCCCAGCCAGGACCAGCCCCCCCAACAACCCCCTGCCCTCACACAAATTAGTGAGGATGCCAACCGGCTAAAGGACGTGATTAAAGAATACCTTCCTGTGTGCATTTGTCATTTAGGGATGATTTACTGCCAGGGCACACCCTTGGTGACTTCTTATAATATGTTTTCTTAGTTTTCACACTTCCCTCTTAAGACTTGAAATTTAATATCTATTCCAGCAAACAGAGTTCTTGCTCCCTTGCCCTCTGTCTCGCTCTCCCTCCCCTTCCAGAGTATTATCTTTGTCTATTGCCCAGATGAAGTGAGCTGATTAAAATTTATGTGCATTGTCACTGAGGTGCTGTTTTAACTGTACAAATGTGTTATGAGGCTGTTGCCCTACTCAAGCCCACCCCACCCAGGTGACCCTGCTAATCTCAAACTGCAGCCCTTGTCAGGTGATGACTGCTAAGGGACCCCTTTGCAAGCTGCACCACACACCCATGGTTTCAGGGTTATGTGTGTGTTGGTGTAAGGTTGCTGTGTGTTGCACTGGGACACCTCAGCATCCACCAGTCGAATGCAGGTGGAGCAGCTCAGTGGTCTACACACACAGCATGGATATTCTCAGCACAGTTTGCCAGCTATTTTTGCCTATATGTTTTAAATGGCACATTTCCCTTTCTCTTTTCTAAAGAAATACAGACTTACTGGTTATGCAGAGCCAGCAACATCCCTGGGTTAGCAACTTGTGAGCAGACACGTAACATGGTCATTGTTGTACAAGCAACACAACCTCCTCCTAGCAAAGGCTCAGAACATCAGCTGTAAATGATGCTGAGGTCCTAAGAAACTATTAAGCACAGAGTTTAAAAAAAATATTAAGTAAGTTATTTTCTTCAATAGGAAAGGCAGCTAAACTGTTGATTTGAAAAGCCCGTTTTGATCTCTGGGCAAATGGCAGCAGCCCTGAGAACACAAAGGTCTGCTGATTACTCACTAGCTGCTCAAACTTTCTAGCATGATTATCTTCTAAAACTTCTGTTTCTATACAGTAAGTTTTAAAGGAAAACTCTGTGATGTGCAGATATGGGAGCACCTGTAAATTTTATGTTCTTCTCTTGATGTCTGTTTAGGTCTAAAAAAATCATTCTTCTTCTAAAGATTTTCTTTCCAAACTACTGCCATTCTTTGGATTATATACTGCCAAGAATTGACTAACTACTGTTGTCTTCCTTCCTTCTCACTCAATAGTACCAATTATGCTGCTAAAAAAAAAAAAAAATCACTCTCCTTCCCCACTCATTTAATCGTGTTCTTCTCTTCAAATCCTGCTTTCAGCTTTTCTATACTCAGAGGAATTTTCTCATGTTTCCATGATAATCTCCATTTCTTCCTGTATCCCACTTCTCCCTTATTTGTGTTCCCTGCCCACTTGCCTAAAATTGCTCTCCAAGATCCTTCTGGTGTCTTTCACACATTGTTCCTTTGAGCTCCTCCTGAAAACAGGGAGCTGTTTCCCCTCTAGCCAAACACCGATGGTCATTACTTTCTCACTCTTACTTCTGGGAGGTGTATCAGCCTGGAAACAGCCTGTGTAAGTCCTGCATATCTAGAGGTATTTTTTATATGTAAAATATTAGACTGCTCTTAGGCTAGGTCTGCTTCCTGATAACAGACACATTATCATTTCCTTTGAGATCTAAAATGCTGTCTTAGATTATTTGTAACTTGTTAAAAATTAGCTATGTACCAACACTTTTCATTTTGCAGCAGAATATCTCTCATTCCAACTGAGGGTAGCAGCAAAGCATAAACATACCACTAGATATACCATGCCACCTTTGGCAAGTCACTTTATTTTTCACTCCAGTTTGATTCCCTCTGTAAAGCAGATAAGAGCAGCTGTTCTCCAAGCCAGTGCTGATGAGATATTTTATCAACGACCTTTATCTGCCTGGTCCATTTATAAATTCTTCAGAGACTTGGTATATCAAGGTACGTTGCCATACAATAAAATCTTCAATCTCAGTCAGTACTATTATACCATATCTATAACAACAACATCATGAAAATTAATTATTGCTTTTCTGGTGCTCTGAGCATGGAAAACACTACATTAGTGCCAACAAGGTGCTTTGTTTGTTTTTGATCAGTGCTGCTCTGCAGCAGGAGTAGTAGTAAAATGTGTTGAATAGCATGTTCACCAGGAATTGTTCAGTCAGATACACTATTATTATTGGAGTCAACTGCATACAATTAAATATATTAAAGCATTTACAGTCTTTATTTCAAATTATATATTCTGGATTACTCTCAAAACATTCTCAAATTCATACCATTGTGTTTTACAGTAGCTATATTGTGTAAAGTATACATTAAGTAGACTTCATAATATAGCAATGGTATTTTTGATCAATGGTACTGAGTGCATATTACACAAGGCATATATTTTTCTGGTTTTTTCCCCCAAAATGGTTATCCTGAATAACAAAACTCTTGGAAACACTTGGAGATGAGGGGGATTTTCTGCTGCTGCTAGCTCATTTCAAAATCAACTTGAAACATAGGCCAACACTCTTCTGTATCATTTCTCTCTTATTGCTTTCTGAGGAGATAGAGGATTAAATCTGATGCTTATCAAATTTATAGATTATTAATACTATTTATACCTAGGAACAATATTTCCAGATCCCCCTACTGCTGTTCTTCTAAGCTTTGTGTATAAATTCAGTTCTCATGGAAGTGTGGAGGGGAAAAATCTGATATCACTGACTAAAGTCAATATAGTAGAAGCAGATGCTGTGCTAGATTCTACTCAAACCTTTGCCAGTACTTCTGATTCAGTTTCTTGTATCCTCTCCTGTACCAAGTCTTATCTCTTTCCTGATTAGATCAGCAACTGCCTTTTGGTCCAAGTTGTGTAGGAGACCTCTATAGTTTGCCAAATGTCCTGTACAAATTAAAAGGGCCTCTTAAAAAAAAATTATGAAGGTCAAACCCTTCACTATTCTCCAAGACCTGCTAGCAGAGATCTCAAAACAGAAGCATAGCAACAGTGGTATTGTAGCAGGGTTGGCCCCCGTTGTTTAGACCTATGCTATGCATGGAGGAGACCTTTTGTAACTCACTGGATGAAGCAGGACCAGAGGAAGAACTGCTGGGTTTCACATTTATCTCTTACACCAATGCAAACCATGCTACCAGCATGCTACTCTACTTAGCATGTAGAAAAGTTCTGCCAGGTCAAAATAATTTAACTTGCAGTGAAGCTGTAGATGGAGACTTGTAGGGTCAGCACCACTCTTTACTTATGTCCATCGTACATGGACTCTCTTACATCATAATTGGGATCTCTATACTGGCATTTTACAAGATACTGACATGTATGCCCTCCTAGCCTTAAATGCCACTGCACACTTCCTTCTATCTTGTTTCCAGTGTCATATAATTTGCCAAGCTGATCATTTGCACTCAGCAAGGCAGAGATGTAGGAGGAAACAAGTGGCATAGGACCACACAATTAGAGCCTATGCTAATGTGTATATTCACAGTGTACATGGGACAGATGAGGGCAGGAGAGGCTGCTTTAATATTCTCCTTTCTTTAGTTAACCAGATTCAAACAGCATCAAGTCTAAGACAGTCATACGAATTCTCAGGATTCATTTGGGGAGAAGACAGTGTAACATATGCTCCCTGTCAAATACTGAGGAGACTAGCACTAGACATGCTTTTGCTAGCATTACCATGCTAGAGATTATGAAGGCAAACCCAAGTTATCCCAAGTCAGCTTCTCTTTAGTAACCACCCCCATGAACACTATGAGCACATTACTGATGTCTTATTCTTCTTTCACTTGGTAGTAAACACCTCAGCCTTGAATGACCTTTCTGCTATTTGCATAAGGGCAGTTACACACTGGATACATGTTAGGCTGTTGTCCTGTGAAAGCCTTCTCTATGGGGAAAACAAAATTAACAGATTTTAAATTAGTTAGAGAAAGCAAAAGACAATCATTGATTCAAGAAAAAAGAAATTCAATATTAACACTTGCGTGTGCACACTCAGCTAGACTCTCTTCTTGGCCACTGCACATGGGAGTATTATCTTCTTGGCCCCACTCCAGGCAGGATGAAGAAAACATACTACCTTACTTTATTGGTTCCCTGTGGCATTATCTATGTGGTTTTTTACATCTTGTTGTAAAGGGCATGGCTCCTGTCAAAGATGACATGGTGCTAATATGGCTTGATATTGTAATTTACAGTGTTCTGAAAAATGTTAAAATCCAAAAGTGGTCAAACTCACCAGAATACACAGCAATGTCCATGGTAACAGATGTTTAAATATGGGTTTTTTTGCCTGTAGGACCCTAACAGAACTGGCAGGTACCATAAGCCTCACCTTAAGGAGAACACCCAATCTACTGCAAAGATTAACTTTTTAAAGACAGATCACAGCAATAAAAGAACCTTTCATGTTGAAAGTGCCTCTGTGTTTTATCTGCCAGCACTGCCACAAAGAACCTCTGTCAAAGGATTAAAGATAAATTGGAAGAGAGAATCTTCAGGAATTCATTTATTGGAAGACTTTTAAACAGGAAAGTTTAATTCTCATCGGCTCCTATCCTGTAATCTGTGCTAATACAGCTCCCACCCTCCTGCTTACCACAGTTAAAACTGCATCAATATGCCTATTATAAATGTCATATTTCCAGTACTTACAGCTCAGCTGTTGGTATTTTCCTTTGGACTAGCCATGGAAATTCAAGCCTATAACTCAAAACCATGTATAAATGCTCCATTTACTCACAGAAAACCTCTCCTGCCAGCTACCTAAACAGAAATCATTAGGAACAACAGCTAAAAATGAGTCTCTACAATATCAGCTTTAACCACCTGTTACTGCAGGCAATTTCAAAGTATAATTCTAAACATGACAATAGATCAGGCTACAATATAGTCTGATTTGGAGCAATACAATATATTTTTGAACTTTCCAAAATTGCTGTTTAGCAGTAGTGTTTTATCACATCAGCATATGATAGCCCACAACAATTCCAAAGGAGAGTGGTAGAAAAACAGCCTTCGACTCAAGAGCTCTAAGATTAATTTGTGCTGTGGTCACACATGTAGCCACAGTAAATTCACAGTGGTCACGGTTGCCAGACACACAACAGAGTTATAAAAAGGGAGCTTTTACAAGGTGGTTGCACACAAAGTCCCTGGTGGCCACTCTTGGGAATTGCTGGGTTAGCAAATACAATTCTTTAAGGGACTGGGAGCCTCAGTTCCTCTTTGGTGCAAAAAAAAGATTCACTCGGATCAAGATTCACTTGCTTGCCATACTTACTTAACTCCCCAGTTATTAAGCTTTTTCCATCAATGACTGACAGCAAGTCTAAACACTGCACAAGCGCCCATAGAAAAAGAAGAGCTGCCCTTGGAGTTAAATATTTACTAACTCTGTACCAGTTTTCCCCTTCTTCATTTGACTGTTCTTGGCAAAGTCAGTGCTTGTATGAAAAGCACAGTTCTTAGCTGAACCCAAACCCAGTTCCACTCAAGGACAGGTAGTACAGGATCTCACAGATGCAGTTCAGCACTGACCTTCATACCCCTCCCTGCAGATGGAAAAATAAAGAAATAAACCACAGCAGCATGTCAACTGGCATCATTTTGGCAACCACCTCAAGAATGTTGTGAGTCCCAGGGCTGATGCCTAAAAGGCTTCTCTAATCCATTAAATGCATGTTCTCAAATGACCTTTTGCTACTAGAGAAAACTCACCAATTAAAAAAAGTGGTTCCTGCTTACTCAGTCCTGGACCTTGTCACTGTGACTCTCATTGTAATGGTATTTAATGGCATTTAATACCAAATGTTGTGACAGAGTTCACCACTACAGTTGTTTTTCCAGGACTGAGCCATCAATGCATTACAGCAGTTGCTTTTTCCCATAGAACAATCTATGACCAAAAATGCAAAGTATTTGTCTCTTCCAGTAACAGATGGTCCTGAGACAACAGGGATCTGAATCTTATCAAGAACACTCTCAGCTATGCAGGAAAAAAGAAAGCTTCCTGAGCTACAATGTAAAGTACCATTTGCTGCCACAAAGGAATGCCTGGTGAGGCCAGAGCTCCTAGAGCACACTGGCTTGAAACAGGAGGTACAACTAGGGGGCCAATTCGTGAAGGATTTCCAGCCTATGGAATGAGAACCCATGGAGAGAGAAGGGGGAAGGAGGAATGTGATTGTGAGTTAAAAAGCAGTGTTGCAATCTGAAGGGTTTGGCCAATGGTGGGAAGTGAGGGATTGGGGTCCTTGCCTTGGAAGGGCATGACTGGAGGAGCTCTCCTGTGCATCCAGCTTGAGGGCACAATAACAGAAAACACTGGAGAAGTAGCAAAGACTCTGATAAATGAAGAAAACACTTTCCCCAGCTACTCCCTAATGAAAGTGCTTGCATTTTCCTTCTAAAAAGAGGGGAAATGGGAGAAAGAGGAGGAGGAGTGAGCACTCCTTTTTATTAAAATCCTCTCTTAGACAGCCAACTACACCCCCACACTCTAACTGCCTATTTGTTTGCCATGGCTGGGTGGTTTAAATATGTAGAGAAAAAGAACCAGCACAGGAAACCTTTACTTGCATGTTGTCTGCATGGACCACCACAGCTCCAACCCAACACACACCTGCCTTTGCAGTGACCTTTATGGAGGGCGATAGAGACCACAGTGTAAAAAATGTGATGTTAACAGAAGCACTAGAAATGTGGTTATTGTTAGTGGGATTTTACCCTCTTTTGTACTTCACACCCCAAATACACTTCCTTTCCCTCTGAAACAGGAGTTCTTCCTTCTGTCCTGTTCACACAGACACATCATTGCTTTAACTCTGTTCACAGAAAAAGGTAAAGAAAAGGCACTTAACACTGTTGAATTAGACAGAAAATGTGGGGTTTTTTCTTCTCATGGGAAAGGCCTAGTATTTTTAAGTTAGTCCAAATATGTTCTATCAAATATCCCATTTATGGTTGAACTTTTTAGAACCTAAAATTTTTCTTCCATTGAGTTATTCTAAATTGAGTGTGCTCTCTTTCAAACTCAGATGCACAAGCGTTATCAAAATCAAGCCATACTTTTCAATATCCCTACCCCTGAGAGAAATCTAAAGCTCCTGTTAGTCCCCCTCTCTCCTACCACCCTTTTTTTTCTCTGAGGGACAGAAAAGCAGCTTAGTAAAACATCTGCAACTTGTCTTAGACTTTGATACTTGTATTTCTTTTATGTAACTGGTTTCAAAGTAACTCCAGTAAAAATATTGTTTGTGTCTAAGCCGAATTCAAAATGGCGGGCAGACCATCTGTGGAAAATCTCCTCTTGGTCTTATAAAAAAATTTAAAAGTCACATTTTGGGTCCGCTCGAGATTAGTCCCCTAGTTCTAAGTGAACAGCCCTGGGCTGAGCACAGCTGCAACTTATTTTTAGGTACTTGATCCTCACAATTCAAACTCCTGCTCTCGGTGAGTTGCCTGAACTCCCTGTTTTACAGATGGAGAGACTTGTGCCCTGGTGGAATCCACCTTAACCCACATGATAAGAAAAAAAGGTACCAAAATTAGCTGTGATAGCTATTTCTTACATGTTCCTCTATAAAGGGCAGTGTAAAGACCTACTTGGACAGCTAGCGAGCCTGCAAGGTGCATTAGCAAGCAGGAAGGTCTCAAATTGTGGTGGTGTGTTTTTAAGTTTATCTTCCTTTTCCTAATGGTTTGTTCTACCCCTGTTCTGTAATGGTTTATTTTGTTAAGTGCATATACCCCCTCTTACGTAAATCCCCTACCGCCCCCAACTCCACCCCTTCTTCCAGTCCCTTCCCTATCAATCACTCAAATCACACCTCTTGTTCCAGCACCTTCACTGTCAGTTATTAGACCCCTCCTGGGAAATCCCCTAATACTCGACAGGTCATAGGTGCATGACCTTCCCTATTCCTATTGCTTGTCCATGCTTGTCAATCCTTCCCTAACCCTTCCCATCCCAGTTTCCCATTGGTCCATTCCCATGTAACCACCCCCAGTTAAAAGTTCTTGCACACCATTGTTCTGGGCTTTTCTGGGCTTGCTCTCCCTGACTGCAAAGGACTCTGAGGGGCGGTTGCCTCAGAGCTCCAATAAAGTTGGATTGCAGCACCCCAGTTAAGTCTCCCTGCTTCCTTCATCCACCAAAGACACGTGTGTGCTTCATCTTTCCAGGACTAATCCTGCCCAAGGGCAGACCAGGGGTCTGTCCTTAAGCACAGCCCACACTATTAAGTATCAGGGCTGTGCTCCCCCTGACACCAGCAGCCGCTGTTGCAGTGAGTTCACCTGGCTGTGGGGAAGTCGGCAGTGGCCAGACCATGTCATCAAATGGCAAGGGAGATTTTAGGATTAAATAGGTAGGGTGGGATGAAGGTGTAAAGAAGCACCTTCTTGTGCCCAGCTAACACTTGCTGCCACTAGGAAAATCACCACATTGGCTACAAGCAACGACCAACCTCGTGAGACATTCAGAGGGGAGCTGCATAAACTTTTAAAAATTTCTATCCTGTCTGATACCACTACTGTAAGATTTTGCAGTTAAAAAAAATGTTATCAGCTTTTAGTTTAATCAAATTGGAGTTTGACTTGTTTTGGTTTGTTGACGGTTTTTTTATTTAATAGTTCTTTATTCATTTTGAGGAGCTCACTGCTGGGAAGTGGTATGGCTGTGGCCAGCAAAAGCTACCAGCATGCTAATCAATGGGAAATACTAAAGATTGGGAACAGTTGCTTAATTTATTTGACTTCACACAATGTAGGTTCTTGGCTCACAAAACTGACTCCTGCCTTGGACTATTCCCCTATTTCTTAAAATACTCTTTGTGCAAATGCTGTCTTGTGCACCAGAAACTAATAAGAAACTAACTGGCATAGGGTAGCCCTAAGTTTATTCACTTTTCATCTTGATAAAGGAATGGAAACTTCATACATTCATAAGAGGCTGTACTTTCATCCTTGCCAGTATCCAATATCAAAACCTCTTCAGATGTCTTCACAACCAAAGGGAAGGAGGTACCTCCTTACAGTGCAGAATTAAAGCCCCTAAGGCTGAAGAGGGAATCATTCATGTTATCCTCAGTCACCTTCCAGCTGTACTTGTACTTAAGAATAAATGCACAGAAACTGAGTTTACCAACTGCCCTCATACAGAGAGTATCAACCCACTTTCAGTCACAAAACACATGAATTTGTTCCCTTTTATACTGCTTTAACACTGAAGATGGCTGGTGTGAATCCCACTTTGAAGCATCATTCCCACTAGCAGCACATACAGCCTTGACTCCTAACTCCAGTTTGAGTCAATAGTACCAAGATGCCTAAAAATTAGAGGTCCCTTGATGGCTTTAGCTCAGAAGCACTCAGAAGTACAGTTAAAACCATGGAAGCTATGAGGATTTAGACATCCCTGACAATAAACAGTAAAAAGGGGTTGATAAACATTTCTTAGAGATTTTTGAGATAAATCTGTTATTGTCTGGAAGGTGTTCAGATAGCCTGGAGGAGAAGCAGGAGAAATTTACATATTAAACATATTATATTTTGTAAAACTAAGTAATAAATCTCTCTAGATCTGAAAACAAGCAGCTTGGCTCAAATGCTGGAGATGCTTAAATTATATAGATCAATTTCTCCTATATGTTTTTCATATATATTTAATCTAACTCATTTTTCTGCTTACATTGTGCTCAGGTTGCACTAGGTAATTAATGTACATAGTAATCAAACCACCAGTAGCATATACTGCAAAGAGAGCTTTTCTTTTCTCTCTGCCATATACCAAGAGTACACACATTTATTTTTAGATCTTAATCCAGACAGAAAGACAAGACTATCTTTAAATGCAGTTTATAAAGTCCACAATCCTGTTAGCACTGATACCAATAAATAAACTTGTGTTATCATAACTCCTTCCAAAACAACAGCTAGAGCTGATGCAATAAAGGAGTCTCAAAAAAAACTTTTCAGCCATTAAATACCTTCTGCCTAATAATGAAAAGTATCTAAAACACTGAAAAGCTACTGAATTAGTGCTTCAGTAGTTGATGCACTTATCTATCCTTAACCTAAGGATAGGACATCATATATTCTGTGAATATATACTTGCTTTGGAACAACCCTTTTCAGGTTCATATCCTTGGTGAATGATATAGTACTAAACTGGACTGCTGTTGCTGCTAAACAACAACCTGAAAAGAAAAAAAGTAAAAGGTGATTTAATTGCAATCCTGTGTAGCTACAGTTTTCAGGCTGTCTCCCAATACAGAGTATGTAGCTTGCTTTGGTCACCCCACTGAAGGTGTTTTTTCAAGTTTCTCTAAATGTGTTGAAGGTCTCATTTATTCACCTTTGCAGAACTGATGTTGCTCTGTACAATAACAGGTCTCCTAAGTCACTGAAAATATGAGTTATCAGGAGAACTGTGAGAGGGAGGAGTATGTGTGTAGGAAGATTATATTAAGACACATGAAAAGAAGTTGCTAAAATTCAGGAAGGGAAAAAAGGACAGATGGATTTTTTAGCAAATACTGTTGCTTCACATCTCCTTGGCTCCGTAAGGGAAAACATTTTCTACTAAAAATAGTAGCTGGACTGAAAAGGTACCAATCTATCTGAACGTATAAAATGAGACGTGAATTATTTAAAAAGGCAACTAAAACTGTGCTTGCCAGAAAACAACCAGCATATCATACCAGGAGGCTGAGAGTTAATCTGGTGGTAAATACAAGTTACATGCCTTGGGAAAAAGACTTGAACAGCAGAATACCTAAAAGATGAGGTGAAAATCTGGTCACTGCACCTCCAACAACCTACTGAGCAGAAAAATATTGAAATAGTATTTCCATTTACAGCTTAGAACTCTGCTTGGGTTTTTTTTGGTAAACAACCCTCTTAAACCTTTTTACCCTCTTTCTGTTCCCAGGTCAGCTAAAGCATCATCTTCTGGACAGTGGGCTTCTGCCTTAAGACTAACTAAGTGGTTACATAAATAATTAAGCAAGCACACACACAAAACCAGGTAGATACTGTATCTATACACATTATGGAACTAAGCATTTATGCTGATCTTGTGACAGCCGTGGTGCTACTTTTCATGGTTCAATCTGTCTCCTGTGACACTGGAACTGGGTTAAGCATGGTTTCCTCTGGGTAGGGAGCTTCTAAGTTTTGGTGAATAGTGCTTCAGGCCCAGAGATGAGCCATGCAGATATTTGTAAGTGTGCTATGTACACATAAGGGCTTAAGAGTAGGAACATATCTAAATACATCATTTTAATAGGATATGTGAGCACTACTAATTATGGTGGGGGGTTTTATCGCCTATGGAAATGCAAGGTACTCTCAGGTATCAGGAGCATCCAGAGCTTTGACTGAGTACCACTTGGGAAACAGTTTTTTTCAGGTCAAAATTTATCTAATGACATTAATACACTTCCTTGAAAAGCCAAAACCTCTTGTAGTGAGAGAACCACACAGTTGTCCCAGAGCTGGCAGTAGCTGCAGTGGACAGACATACAGGGGACTGACAAGTGAATGTTATACATACTGCTGCCTGTGGTTATGAGAGAATTAAAAGCATTTGCTGTGATGACATTTTCATTAACAAGTTTCCACTTTGCTCACAAGGGAATATAAACCAGTTGTCTTCACTGGAAGAATCGCATCGTGTGATCAGGAAAACATTGGAAAGCAATAGACATAACATGGATGAATTTAATTTTAGAAAAAGTTACATAAAGGCTGTGGCATATTAATGGCAGAGGCTATTCAGATTCTTTCCTCTTCTTAAAGGGAAAAACCTTCCTGTGATGTAACTTTAAGGCTTTAGAGTGGACACACACAATGCAATTGATATAACAGACTCAGGGAAGGAGGGGTGTAACAGGAGAGAGGCAGTGGTGGTGTCCCCAAGACAACTGGGGGAGAAGGCAGCAATGACCTGGTGACAGATCCATTAGTGCCTGGTTGTGCCACAGAGAGGCAAGCAGGATGCTGACTGTCACAAAGCCAAGAACAGAGCAAGGGAAGGGTGACCTGCAGCAAAAGCAGTGTATTGAGGGGGAAAGATGTTGGAAGTTTGATGAGCTACAAGGCTTGAAGAGAAGGAATGTGAATATTATTGAAATAGTTGCTTTATAAGAAGTTTTCAATGGCAAAAAGAAAAAAAATCAGTTGTTAGTCACAGATGCATTTTCATCCACCTTGTCTAAGGACTTTTTGTAAACAAAAGAGATTAATTTCTAATTCCATAGCAGAAGAATTTAATAATGTTCATTTTCATTGTCTAGAAGCTGACACTGTAAGTAGACACTTTAAGCCTCCCCACTTCACAGCTACAGAGAACAGGGAACATGCCACGATTCATTAGATCACTCTGACTAATGAAAAACTGCAAGGTGCATTCACGAAATCAGCTCACTCTGGAGGATGGATGGATGGATGGAAGGAGAGAGAGAGAAAGAGAGAGAGAGAGAAAGAGAGAGAGAGAGAGAAAGAGAGAGAGAGAGAGAGAAAGAGAGAGAAGATGAGAAATCTGGGGGAGAGTTTTTCCCTTGGGGGTGGTCTGACTAAGAAATGACTAAGAGCTCTAAAGGAGAAATTATAGTAAGCAAAAGAGCATCCCAGGGTATCTGCAAGCAACTGGCGTAAGTGTAACTTTTAGTTAGGCAGATGACTAACAGGCACATCACTAAGCACTTTGGATGGCATGGCTTTTCAGGTCAACTCGTGGTGTGTAGGCTCACACTCTGGAAATCTCCATGAAAACTACAAAGGTAATGAAGGATGTGCAGGCGGAGGAAGCAATAAAAGTTCAGCAGTAGAAGGATAAGGAGTGATGATGATATAAATCTAATTAGGTTGTATGATGCATTGCTGTCCTAGTGAGGCAAGAAGTTCACGTACTCTGAAAGACAGCAAACTTCAATAAAATTCAGAACTCAAAGATGTGGCAAATCTGGGGGAGATAATACATGGTGTGTTCATGTTTCAGGCCATTGTGCACGATTTATGAAGCTGAAGGATGGTTTTCAGTAAGAAAATTGCCCTCATGGTTTATATGAGTTCAGTACTGAACTATATATGCTTTTAGTTTTGGATTTTTCATAGTATTTCTTCATTCATCTCATCCAAACTTGTAGGATGTATAATACATATGGTCCCTCGTTTATGGTGTCTTTAAAACTAATATAACAAGGAAATGAAGACAATGATTTCAGTTGTTTACAACCAAGACTGACTGTGAAACAAGAAAACAGAACCCCAACTTTTTCTCCTGGCATACTTTGCTTCAGGAAGATCCCTTAGAAGGAAGACATTATTTTTCTGACAACTCCATCATTACTGGAATTCTATTTTCACATTTCTATTTCTATTCTATTTCTATTTTGAAAGGGTCATGCCTAGGTTTTACACAACAGTGCAAAACACTGCCCAAACCTGAGCTTGTAAAGCAAATTACATAGCACTTCAAAGAGCACTTTAAGAATTCCACTGCCTTGTTGAATGAGGAGGGTGTGTACTCTGTTTCCTGCAGAGATAGAAAAGGTACCACTCGAAACATGAGTCTGGGGATTCCTAAAAAATTTCAGGCTGGGCAAAGTGGGTTCCCTCCTGCAACTTATCCCTAATGTATCATATCTCATCACTGTCCCTGTGCAATTATTAGTACACGAATTCATCATCTGTGCCAAGCATGAAATTGGCACAACTGAGTATGATGTCTCACATTTGCATTTCTCCTTCATCTTTAAGCCCACTTAAAGTGTTCCTTTTAGTGAAGGATGGAAGTAATGAGTATGTTTTGAAGGATAGCCTCAACTAACCCCTTAAGTAATGAGCATGTTTTGAAGGATAGCCTGAACTAACCCCTGTAGAACAGCAGGAGTAAGGGCTGAGAATCTGGTAAAAGATGTCCATCACCATGGCTAAATGAGAAAAGAAAAGTTAATCAGCTAGACTCAAGCCCCTGTGGTCTAAAACCACACAACTCAGGACTCAGGATCAGAAAGATGTAATTCGTATTTTGACTGTGCTGTTGAACAGGAGAGCAGTAGCTGAGGATTCTCAGGGTCACATCATTAGGCAAAAACAACAGCAGGAAAATGAATCCTCTTCCCTGGACAGAATAAGTACTGTTTTCTCATTTATTGGTGAAAAAGGTTGGATGTTTTTTTAGGTATTATTCTGGTTACAGTGGAAGAACTTCCTTAAGTAGTAAAGTGTTGAAGTGCTTCATCCTTACAGTAAAAATTAGCTTTTCACCTGGGATGATAATCCTTCCATTCACCCCCAATTGTTTCTTGTCCATTTATATTATAAACTGTTAAAGAACAAGGAGCTCTCCTTCCCACATATGTATGCAACATCCTTCATACTGTGTCTCCCATTTCAAATGGCACCTCCAATTCTAAATACAACCAAGCAACAGGAAATTTAAGAACTGCTCTGCAGATGCAAATGATTACTAAGGCCAGTCAGGGACAGAATGAGAAACAGAAATCAGGATTTTCCACTCTCATTTAATTCACTAATCCGTGCACTTTCCAGGGAAAGGAGCAAGATCCCTTTTGGCAGTATGGTTTTGAGCATATTCCTTTATCTCCAAACAAAAAAAAGGCATTTTGCAAAGTTCAACCAAGAAAATAAAACCTATAAAGCTGTCTAAATTTTGTGGATACTGTGAGTCTTCTAAATGGCCACCAAAACAACTGTATGTCTCTCCACTGACTTCTGTGAACCCTCAGCAAGAGTCTTGAATGAACTCAAAGCCAGAGAGAGACTGGGAGATTGGGGAGAATCTCTTTGGTACATATATCTCACTCTGCCCTGGGATTCAGTTTCTGCACACAGACAAAAGAGGGTTCAAGATAAAATAGAAGGGGAGCTCCCTCCCATCACTTTATTTTAACAGTCAGAGGAATCTGAGAAACATTCTTGTATGAAATAAATCCTATCCTCACTTACACCCATGCAAATGAAAGCAGCATTTGGCTGCAAGACAAGTGTATTTCTTAACTATTTTGAGTGCCATATGCTATATGAGTGCCATATGTTAGCATTTCTTAACTATATATAGCCATTTCAAATGGTATGCTGAGTTGAAGGAGAGAGTACTACCCTGATCTCCCCTTCACCTCTCCTCAGATCTCTCCTCTCTCCCTCCCTTTCCTTTTCTCTTCCTTCTGCACTCCTCTCCACCCACACTCAGCTTCCCTCATCACACTTCCTACTATTTTTTATTAAAAAAAAGTAAAAAGAAAACCCACCGAACCAAAAAACCAAAAACCTACCCCCCAAAAAAAACAATCAGTATTTTGTATTTCTAACAAACCTTCTCCTCCCCTCCTCCCATTTGGCATCTGATTCTATTCTCCCCCCCTCCCTTCCTCCACAAGACATACAATGTGGGTTCCCATTTTGGCACTGCCAGGGGGATGCACCACACCTGTGGTACAGGCAGTAGCTAAAGGGAACATACAGTCAGTGATCTCACAACCTGTAGTAAACCCTCCAGCCCATCATCTCAGCCTCTGCTCTCCTCTTGC
>WEIV01017175.1:51952-67644 GCA_013390005.1 Calyptomena viridis
ATTTAGAAAAGTTCAGCTCACTGTCCTCTCCTACAGCTGCTCCCCTCAGAGCACCACTAATGTGCTGGGTGAACCTTTTTTTTTGTCACACTGACACTTCAAAGGCTGCACCAGTGCTGCCCAACCTTCCAGTGCTTCCCTTCAAACTGCAGCTCGAGTGTTATTACACCCCTCTCTTCTCTCTTAAGGCCCATAAGCATTTTGTCTTGCTCTTAATTTTACCTTTCCTCTCCCCAGTAGCCCTGAAGCCAGTGCCCAAACAGGCTCTCTCTTGGTGACAAAGTAAATGTAACTGCACACACACTACAGCNGAGAGAGAATAGATGAGACAAACAGTTAAACAGTAGCTGGGATAACATAACAAGCAGTAGAAGTTAACAGAATTACTTGATATGACCTACCTACTCTGTGGTCCATTTCTTTTCTCCATTTCACTCTTTGGTCCACTTTTTTAATGAGTTAAAAATCTTGTCTTCCCACTGAATTTCCTGTACAAGCATCCTACCATCCTCTAAGTATAGAACATCTTTTCATCCTTAATACTTAGAAAGCATTCTCACATTTTAACAACTCAGACCCGAGATTCCCACTCATTTGCTCACACCCTGAAATTTGCAACACCAGAAGCAGTCAGTGGCCTGCAGAACAGATATTTATAGCTATTATAGTGGCACAAAGACTAATATATCAGGCCAAGACAGAAATAAAAGCATAATTTGGGCCCTGGTTGTGATGTTTTTACCTTAGCATGCTTGGACTTCTTTGAAGTGTAAATCTAACATTCAATTACAACACTCCTTTAATGTTTTACTCACTGAGTAGAGCATACATGTACCTTTCTTACTTTTTAATTCTTAAAAATACACTTGAAACCATACACAAGAAATACGGAGTTTGCTCAACTTCCTCACTAATTCTGAGATTACTTATTCTGTTACTAAATAAAAAAAATGTGGTGGGCTTCCACTCTTACATTTCCCAGATTTGGATGAAAACAGAATTCATAATCTTGAACCAGAGATGACTTTTACTATAAGAACTTCTTCCAGAAACAGTCAGCACATCAAACTGACGGATTTTCCTTTTTAAATAAAGTGTCCTGTAGCTCTTTAGATGGTGTTGTTTCAGGGTTTGAGGGGTTTTTTTGTTGGTTGGTTTTCTTATTTATTTCAGTAAATTTAGGGAAATATTAGCAGAGTCATATGAATGTCACTTTATAACGTCCCAGCAGCAGCTGATATTTCTTTGAAGATGCTCTCTAACACAACATGAATACTTGGTGGTCATCTACAGTGAAAGTTGAAACACTCCAGAAATGCTAAAAGAATAGATATTTAAAAGATGCCTTCAAATCAGGATGATCAGTCCCCCTGTAAAGAACCTTTGAATAAATATTCATAAAAATTGGGAAACTCAACATTCCAACATGAGCTATTTTCACAAAATCCTGACAAAAGATTAAAGCTGTGAGATATATTTATATACATATATTTATACATTGTGTTTAAGAAAGAAAAATGAAGAAAAATACCAAAGTCCAAGAGAATCTCTTGCAGAGTCATTATTTCTGAAACTAAAACCCTGTGAAACACGCCTGCCCTCATGCTTTGAAGTGTAAATTTCCTTCTGGGAGAAATAGTTAATCTCCTTAGGGTCAATAAAATAAAAGATTAGCCATCAATTTCAGGGTCTTTTATTGTCAAGTGTGTGAAAATATATGTCTTATCCCTCCTTGATTAGGCTGTGAAAGCAAAAGGCCTCTGTGGGATTTATGGCATTTTTCAATTCTTATCTCTCATCTTGGTGGACACCATCCCCCTCTCAAAAACAAAGAAAAAAAAAAGAGAAAAAACTAACCAAAGCAAACCAAAAAATCACCACCTAAAGCCTACAAGCTCTGATTCTAAATCAGTCTAAGCAGTTGCTACTGATATTCAGCCAAGTTTTATAAAGTTTTTATTAAGAGAGAAAAATATTACACAAGTATTTTAAGGTGCTTGCTGAAGGTTCAGGTTCTGAGCTAATCTGATCTCTGGGACTTGTTCCACTATATCTTATTGTGAGTCACCAAGCAGCTTTCCAAAGCATGATCACAACTCAAAAAAAAAAGCCATGGGACAGATCACTGCCATGAAGTGCAGAGTTTTTGCAGCATCAAGGTTATAACTGGTCAAGCAGCACCAACAAAACTGAAAGGTGCAGTTGACAGGGCTGAGGGACAGGATGCCATCGATGCAACCTGGACAAGCTCAAGAAGCAGCTCTTGGGAGCATCATAAGGTTCAACCAACCTCTCCTACAAGAAAAGGCTGAGAGTCCTATGGTTTTTCAGCCTGGAGAAGAAAAGGCCCAGGGAAGATGTTATTGCAGCCTTTCAATATTAAAGGAAAGTTTTAAGAAAGATGGAGACAGACTTTTTATTAGGGCATGTTCCAACAGGACAAGGGACAATGGTTTTAGATTAAACTAGGGTAGATTCAGACTGGGAATATTGAACAAATTTTTATAATGTGAGTGATGAAACACTGGAACAGGGTGCCTAGAGAGGTGGTAGATACCTCAGCCCTGGAAACAAAGGTCAGGTCAGACAGGGTTTTGAGCAACCTCATCAAGTTAAGGATGTCCCTGCTCATTGCAAGAGGGTAGGACTAGATGACCTTTAAAGGTCCCTTCCAACCCAAACCATTTTTTAATCAGTTTTTATATAGAAAGTTTCTAAGTCATGTTTTGTTATGAGGAGATTTTTGTGTTTTAAAAGGCATTATGATAAAGAACCTAAATGTGCTTAGATGATAAATACATCCTTAGTGAAATTGACCATGCCTTTAAAGTAAGTCTACATGTCTGATAACAGTTCATAAAAAAACATTGGTGTTCCTTTTCTTAATAGAACAAGCCAAAAGCAGGAAGGGAAGGGAGGTGCCAGGGATTCTTGGGATGTCCAATTTATTTTAAGTGGGCTCAATTTCCCAGTGTTCTTTGTCTTGCTAGGGGCAAGAAAGCTGAATAGACTGTCAGTGGGTACGTCTGCTGGTTTAAAAGAAATGTACCAAAAGAGCAGACTAAGGCTTGAAAAATATTCTGAATAACCCCTAATTTTCCTGTTTTTCCACACAGATAAAGGGCTGTGCTTGTGCAGCAGTAGTGACAGATAGTTGCCACACCAATAGTTATCATACCAAATCCAATTTGTTTATCTTCATTTAAACAAGTTAGATTTCTAAAGGTTTTGTTATCCCTTGAGCTGGAAGAAGAACTTCTCTTATTTATATTAGTTGCTTAAAACTCTCCTGTGTTATGTGCTGCACAGTGGTACAGTGAGAGTGTTCCATCCCGAATCACCCACCGTATAAACATCAGAGATACAGTAGATATTTTTCTTGCTTCTAGTAATACAGACCCAAATCAGGGAATGACTTCAGCTTGCTCAAGGTCACACAGGATACCTGTAATACAGTTGCAGTATATTTTTTTTAGCTCAAACCTGTCAAATCCTGCTGTAGCTGTATACCAACAGGATTGGTGTCATCCTCTGAGAGAGATTGAAGCTGTCATTGCAGCTTCACCGACACAATGTTCCTGCTCACTTGCATTTGTCTGTCAGCCAAATCCACATGCAGCCTCAGGGTTATTCCAAAGGATTAGGTCCCAGTGAAGCTGGCTCCCACTTGTGTGCTAGAAGGGTTTGTAACTCTTCAAAAGATGGTGCCTCCACAGCAATCTCCTACCACAAAACCAGGGTGCCAGTTTTCCACTGCAATAGGGATATTCCTTTAACAATGAATCTAATGTAATTTTAAAAATAAACTAAAACAAGACACAGATTCCCAGCACAGACTGCAAACAGCAGAAGGGAAAACTGACCACCAGGGCAGTTGACATAGTGGTACAAACCCTTTAAGAAAATCCAGTGCTGCTCCATCTCACTAGTGCTCTATGGGTTTGGAGAATACCACAAACACACACAGACATTAATTAAGCACGAGGTAAAGCTGCAAACATTTTAACAGTAATCATGGCACTCTGGGAGGCCTGGTTACCCATTGTGGATGTGTGGTCTCAGCTGGCAGCTTCCTCAGGACCTTCTTTCCATCACATCCCAATTTCAAGGGGCACTTTGGAAACAGGGAAGTGCCTGCCACTTACCACATGCCATTGATTCTGGAACAAAGTCACTGAGTGCAAGCTTTAGTATTTCAGTGCTTTGGCAAGTACTAAAGAGCCATTTGGTGGAAAGTGAGCACCTGTCCAGCTGCTTAGCAGAATCAGGACCTTCATCATAGACACAGCCAATATCACAGCCATTAAAATTAGGCTTGGGTTCATAAAAGTCTATTGCACACAGAATTTGCTTGATAGAAAGCAAACATGGACTGCATATTCTATTACAGCACATAAACAGCAAGGTACTTTTTTTAAGCCTGTACAGCTATTACATACGTACTTAAAAAAAAGTCTGAGTTAGCAAAGTTCACTTTAAAATGTATTAAAGGATCATTTCCACACTCAGTTTAAGAGCAGGACTGACATAAGTGCTAGTGCAAAATATCAACAAAGCAGGGCATAAATCTTCTGAGCCCGGAAAAGACTCTTTTCATAGGTTATTTTTCCTTCTACAGAGCAACAATGTAATCACCAAGCAAACAGAGCAAGTGAAGGAATGATTGACTGAAGGCCAGGCTTGTTTTTCACCAACATGAAAGCATTTATAGCCTGCAAGTAACAGCAAGTTACTCCTTTCCATGGTCTTTCCATTATTTAGCTTCTAGAAAGTTTGAAGAGATGATATCTTTGTATGCATACATACATTTTAGATATATATATAGTCATAATCACATATATGCATGTCCATTGGGGGTAGGGGTGTTTAGATATATGGCCCCAACATCCAATCTTCTCTGTGAATCACAGTGATGCACACAAAGCTTATTGCTTCTTTTCTAAGTATGTAGTTACCATCTTTAAAAAATGATGTGAGGCTGTTCTCTGGGACAACAGGGAAATGAGGGACAAACCCAAAGACGTCTGAAGAACCCTGACAGACTTCACACTGCTCCAATAACACGAAGGTCACTATCAGCATGTGCTTATTTACTGAGCACGGATTGCTGCTTTAACCAGTCTTTAAATTCCCAGTGAGCTGCAGCCTTCAAACCTCCTAGTAAGGACCTGGGCAGCCTCCCTCCAACTAGGGGAAAGTGTGAAGCATGGGAAATTTCAAAGCAGCAGACAGCAAAGGCTTTGCAGGGAAAAGGAGACAGCTCTTTATATAGGACCAGAGCAAGGCAGGTATGTAAACATTTGCACAGCTATAAGCTGGAGGAGCACTCCCGTTGGAATCAAGATCTCTTAAACACGCTTAACGTGAGGCTTGTGCTTACATACCTGGCATAAATGGAGACAGAACAAGTAGTTGTGGGGCCTGGAAACAGGGGGGGGGTCCAGTGCACACAGACAGGGAGCAACAGCACCACAGACCCAGCTCCAGGTTTTCTGAAAAGCAACTGAGAATTGTCCATGGCCAGTAAGGGCAAGTCTGATATTTACAGATACTGAAATAAATATCTAAGAATGTATATATAAAAAGAAAATATGTATTATATATGTGTGCACATGTACATTTTTATATATAGATATATTTATTTAAAGATACATATAAAAATCAGGCCATAAGCTACTCATAACTTGAGATTCCCAAACCTAACAGCAGATGCTGCTACAAACTGGGACCTAAATGTCAAGTACCAATGATGCTTAAGTGCTACTTAATGAAATTACAAGAGAAATAGCATTCATGTATTAATTAAATCATTCACAAGGATTTTATACACTCACAGCATGAGCCTAACTTACCCTTTAAATACTCCAGCCACTTTAGGCACTCCAAGTTTTCACTTAATAGTTTTTTATTGGTAAAAATACCTCATCTCTGCATGCAAACAAAAAGATATCTTGATATATCTACCTTTGTTAGGTGGAGCACCTACTGTCTGGGTACAGCCCATATTTTGTAGCCCAGAGCATCAGAGTGCATAGGACACTTGCTACACAAATCCACCTTTGGTCTCCACAACATCCCACCAAAGACACTAATGGCAGAAGAAGACATCACAAATTGAGTAGATACTCTGAAAGCTTCAGTGAAACAGAGACACACGAGTTAAATACAGATAAGCATTAAATATATTGGAGTCCCCAACAGAGTAGTGAGGCCCAGTTATCTGTGAAATGGCAGCAAAACTTTGACCAGTCCTTTTTACTGATGGAAATACTAAAGATTATACTACACAAAAGTAATACCTGATGTATCACACACCACAAAAAAGAATAAATTTAAATTAATGGACATGTGGAATCCACATGTACAAGTAAAAAATGAGGGTTAATTACTAACATAGCATTATACTATCAGTGAAGAGAGCTTAAATATCAACCTGAGTGCCAGAATTTTCAAGTCAGTAAGAATCCACTATTTGTCTTGAAGAACTAGTTTAATTACATTCACCAAGATGTTTTAATAACATTATATGACAAGGCAAAAAAGAAAAATGCATCAAGTCATATAATACAAATCTGTATCTAATTTCTAAAGAAAAACAAGAGGAAGAAGAAAAATATCATGTTTAGAAATGGATTGTAAAGATAGTATCTTGTGGAAAAAATAAGTGAAAGGGTTTTTTTGTGTGTCACCAGAATCCACAAATACAGATTTAGTTTCTTTGAGCATTAGCTAATTTTCTTCAAAAAGTTATTTTTGAAAAGGGAACTATACCACATACAATAAGCAGTATTAAAAAAATGCAAACAAACAAGCAAACAAAAAAAGAACCAAAACACATCTAAAAAACCAAACAAAAACCCCAAAGAAACTGAAACACTCAACCCTTTCTGCTCCTTTTTACAAAGAAAGGTTAGGAAACACCAATCCCCTATTTTAGCATGCAGATTTTTTTCCTGCCTCTGTAACTCTTGCCAAAATCCATTCTTTATCTGAGGCAGATAAAGAATGTGTTTAATGTAGAGCACCTTATTCTTCTAAACACTCACGTAGCTTTCTGAAGGTTAACAGATGCATCAGACAGAGTAACAAAAAACCTGAACTGAATCAAAGGTTTTCAAGGTTTGACTGCTCTGTTATACTGCTGTTAGCTGCCATGCAACCAAACAAAACTCCTTTTGAGGCAAAACTTCTGTCATCCACATCAAACTCACAAGAGTGGAATGCCATGATTTAAGTCCACTACAAGTTCCAGCTGCATCTCTCTAGATATCTCCCAGGGATCTTTCAAAGCAGAAATGTATGTTCTTTAATGAGAGAAATAGGATAAGTTCACTATAGCATCACTGCTGCCAAGGGGGGATACTTGTCCAACCACGACAGCAGAGTGAGAAGAACTGGGGTAGAGACCATATGCCACAGCTCCACTGCATTTGGGACTCAGTGTCCTCTAGAAGAGCCTGGCTCTGGCTGGTTTTCACTGCTTCCTCCCATCCAGTGGAAGTGCCAAGTGAGCACAATCTCTGCAGTTTCTAGTGCAGGAAGTAGAAAGCAGAAGTCCAGCTCCTGGAGTGATGAGTTTGAAGAACTAGACTTATTGAAGCTCCCTAATATCTCCTCTCCGATTTGCCAACAGTTAAAGAAGTTAGAGGATTAGAGAAAACAAGTGTCCTGTTATTTTAGAAAAGTTAATTCCTGGAATGATTTCTGCCAAGGGGCCGCAGCAACAGAGCAAACAAAAAGGGAGAGATTCAGGGCAATTCTTTCCTATCAAGTTGGCATACACCCCAGAGATTGTTCAGCAATTCTCCAGGATCAGAGGGAAAAAGTCAGCTGTGGGAATCTAGCCTTGCCTTTGCAAGCATCAGCAGCCTTGTAAACACTGAGTGCAAGGGCTCTGAAGTGAGCAGAAACATGAAACCAGGCTGGGTTCCCAGCTGGTGTGTACTGGTGTCATTCCACCCACAGAAAGCCAAGCCATGTAGTTTCAGCTCTCCTCTTGAGAGGTATCTCCCAGGTACCACTGCCATTTGGTGCTAAGCAGGCTTTGCAACACAACTGCATGCCAAAACTCTGCAGGAGTCTCTCTCCTGAGCCTGCAAAGGCAGTTTTTCCCCAACTGCAGCAGCCAGAGGCCACACAATTCCGTGTCACTGTTTTACACCATATTATGGATGAGGAACTATACTCAGATGGCCCTGGAAGCACAGTGCCACCACACTCAAAGCAGTGGAAGGGGTATATTTGATCCTTTTCAACAACAAAAAGGTGGCAAAGAAAGATTAGTTTTAAGTTAGCCACATAGGACTCCCCTAGGCTCCATTAGGCAGAGCTAAAAGCAAGACAAAAATTGAACAGTTAAGCTGCATTCCTCTCAGAGTACCCATTAAAAGAAAAGCCCTTGTCTTTAGCCAAATTCAAATCCAGTATTCTGCAAAAGTGAATTAAAGTGGCTGGAACAGAGCTTTTCTAAAGCAGTTTACATTGGACAGATCACAAGAACAATAATCACAAAACATGCTTTCTGTGAACCTTCCAAATTATCACATTTCTTCTTTCGACAACAACTGAAAACTTTCAGGGGGTGGGGGGAAGTCTGAAATCTAAGGGATAAGTGTAAAGTGGTTTTGAGTTAAGGATCTGAATTAGGGACAAAAGCAAAAAAAAAAAGAAGAGTCAGGCCTTTTGAGTGTAGCCCAAACCCACAGTGATAGAGGAAAACAGATACTTTCTTGGTGACAAATTCCAAAAGCACAAGAAAGACAGCCACTTTTCTCATAATTTATAGCTATGAACAAAACACTAGTTATTCATATCACTGTAACATCCAAGCAAAATCAGTACCTCATTATTCTGGTCAAACGCACAGGAACGTCTCTTCAAGGGCAGCCCTCACTTAGAGAGATTACAAAGCAACTGGATAAACCAGAGAGCACAAAGAAGCAGCATAATAAAGAGAAATACTGGATGAAGCTGGTCAGTAGAGAGCTCAGGGGATGCCCTTTTATGTCCTCACAGATCACCTGCCATCAATTTCTGAGCATTAGTGTCAGGTGAGACACACCATTGCACCTTGGTCTTTTTACACTTACAGACCTGCACCACTCCCAGGGCTCTGGCAGTTTTGCTGGCTTTCTTTCCCAAAGGCAGGCACTCCCAGGTTTGGTGTGACACAGTGTCCCAAATCACGTGGCTGAACAGCCAGCAGGAGCCACCCTGCTGCACAGCCTTCCTTCACCCCTCTACAGCTTCACAAGGTATCTTAGCTGCATTGCAGACCTCTCCTTTTCAAAAGACAGCAACGGGGATAAAACCAACTTCCAGTTTCCAAACACACTACAAGGCCCCCCTCCACTGGGTCCTCCAAACTGTTGATTCTCAACCCCACATCCACACTGCATCCTTCCTGCAGACCTACTTCTTACTAGGTGTAAACTCTGTCATCCCAGCTGGCTCCTGACACACCCTGAGGGGCACAGGCATCCCTCCTCCTGCAATGCCCACCATCACCCTCGAAGGAGAGGGTGATACCCTGCTGATACCCCTCACCTCTGTCTTAATGTCTTGTCTTTGGGCTGCTCTCAAAGCAGTCAAGCTGTAAATCCATTGCTGGTGCACTCACAGCCAGCTGCTCCTCTGGAGCCTTGCGTTGGCAGCATAGTCTGGGGATGTTATGCAGGGATATTATTCAGATAGTGGTGTCTAAAATATGTATCTTTTGAGCCCAAATGCATTTTCACATACTTTCCGTTTCTTCAGGACTTTAAATGGGAATCATTAAGATTTCAGCATGGTGGGCTTAATGATGACATTACTGACATTAAAATTTGAACGGCCTGAGCTCCTGAATTTTCTTCCTTTGGAAGCTGTTGCACTTCCACTCTGACTTGCACGGAAACTGAACATTTAAACTGTATAACTTGACTTGACTGTGTAGGTCATTTAATTTCTCTTCATTTTTCACTTTGAGAGCAGATTGCAAAACTGGATATTTGCTTATTTTCTGAAATCAAATGGATTTTTTTTGGTTGTTCTGGGTGGCTGATTTCAGTAACTAATCAGCAAAGCTCAAATGACAGGCTTAGCAACTTTTGGGCAGTTTTAAATTTCTTCTGCTATTTGAATGTGCAAGATTTCAATCCACTTTTCATTGCTTTCTGTTCTTGAGTTCAAATATTTCAGTATTTCCTGGAATGCATATGAGAATTACAAATATAATCAGATTGCAACTCGCTTTCAAAATGTTTTGGCATTATTGAGACCTACTTTTAAGCACAGGCCAAATTTAATGTTCATTTGTATCCAGGAAGTTCAGACGGCTCCACACACACCTTGAAAGCAGAAAAAACCCATCTGAAATTAATGAGGTAAGTGTGGGTCCCATCTTTCTATCTGGGAAAGGTGGAGTGAAAAGTTCAAAACCAAAAACTTTATAAAATCAAGACTATTAATTGAATGCTGAGCCAGAATGTATCAAAGGCAAAGGAAATAATTCCATGTGCTCCACTTGGCATGGGATCAGGCCCTTCATTTGAAATTTTGCAGAGTGAAGAATATGGAAAAGAACACAGTGATACCTTCTGCTTTTTAAATGGCAAAGTCTCTTGTCCACCCTCCTAGGGAAGTTTTCTAACCAAGAAAATGACCAACACACATCTTTAGATCAGGGAACAGGTCTGGAATGACTGCCTATGTAATTTCAGTACATTTTCTAAGATTCGGAGAGCTTCATTCAGAGTTTAGTTCTCCCTGGATTCCTCTCCGCCCTGGTGGTAGAGGTAGGTAGCTCTGCTTGATGCTCTGTCCATGTGTCTGCTCTGCCCTGTGTAATGTCACCCCTCTGCTTGGTAACCACCAGGCACACTTTATATTTCTTCTCTTCCTTTTTCTTTCCTATTTTCTTTTCTTTTTGCCTTTTTCCCCCCTCTTCTCTTTACTTTCTTTTTCTTTTTGCCTTGTCTTCCTTCTATTTTTTTCCACCTTAGATGCAAAACCATCTTTCTTTTTCAGCTTCTTCTACTCCTCTCAGTAGTTCTTCCTGGGAATATACATTGCTAATCTTCCTAACCTTAAGTTCACTATCCCAGTCAGAAAACGAGATTAACTTCCTAAACTTTTTGCAGTTGCTGCCAGAAAGGCCAAACTCTAAAAGTTTGTGATCTCGTTTTTATACGTAAGCAACCACTAGGTACAAAGATACTATCTGTTTATACCCAAATGATCTGTGGAGGTCTTTCACAAGCCCTTTGGGGAGGCTTCTCTCTGTTTCAGTAATGGGAGATTGGGAAACTGCGGTTGTTCATACTGGTTTTACGGGAAAAATAGAATGTCCTCACTTTGCAAAAGAATTTAACTTCTCTGCTATGCTGCAATACATGCATTTTTAAATCAACACAATGGCTCTGCAAGACAGACAATGGATTCCATCTGTCTAAACAGAGATGGCCCCTGCTATCAGGTCAGCTTGCAATCTCTGCTTTGTCCTTCTGAGTGGAAAGTACCCAACTACATACAGAGAGCTTACAAGAAGGGAGTGGGACTTGCCCAGCATCAAACAGGAAATGTGGGGGGTATGCAGGTTTTCTGGTAGCCCTCAGTTTGCCCACCAACCACTGGACCAGTCTTCTTCACACGAGCTATGGAAGCCAACAGAGCTCCCATATAATGAATTCCACCCTTTCAAGAAGTACTCCTGTATCTGCTGATATCAATCGCCACCCCACCTTAAAGGTTCTGTTTCTCTCTCTTTTTTCTCTGAAGATTTTGAAGAACTACCTTTGATTTTATTTGTAGAAAGAGGTGGGGAATGTGCCTGACCAGTTCAATTAAAAATGCTTTCAGTCATGCAACGCTTGTTTTTGTAACACTGCAAATGTCCATATTCAACCTTTTCAAATAAATTCTGCATAACAGGAAAGAGCCCCTATTTCAATTACATCAAATAACATCAGCTTGATCTCAACATTCAGCTGCTGACTGAGTGTCCAGGTAGCACTGTCAACAACAAGATATTTCAAAATCACCGTTAGAATTCAATTCCAACGATTTCCTAAAAATATTGCTAAAAATATCAGCTCCCTAGAGCCAAAAGAACCCGGCTGGATGAGTTCCAGGCCTGCAAGGAAGCCATGACCTGCATTTTGTTCCATGGACAAATATGTACAAGAGACGTTGCCAGCTCTATCACACTTCTCAGAAATCTTGCTCTAGCTGCTTTTCAAATCTCATCTATTGTTCTATCACAATATTTGTGAATTTTCTTGTGAATTTTTAAACTGCTTTTGATTGTTTTAGGGTCTGATTCTGATTTTTTGACTATTTAAAGTTGGCAATAGTCAACAGTTCTCACAAAAAGCTACTCAAAAAAGGTTAAAATTTCTCTCTTCAAACACAGTTCAGTAGATGAGTATTCTACTGATGTCATCTACTAACATTGCTATTAGCATGGTCATTAAGGCGAGTACAAATAATGTATAAAGCCTTCTTGATTTAAGAAACACCTAAATTTTATATCATAATTTAAAGTGACAGTGCAATGACCCCACCAAAGAAAGAAAAACCCTTATGATTTAAGGTTTCTGGATGAGAACACAGAAAAAGCTGAGAGCTTTCTCCATAGGAAGTTAAAGCAATGAGGCTTTGTGTACCTGGAATGTAAAAATTCATGGTAGTGGCTAAGGTTCAGACTCCAATGAACTCAATGTGAATTCCCCTTCATTGTCTTCAAAGGTCAGTGGATTAGGTGGATTAGGATTAGGATTTTAATTGTCCAGTGCTTATGGCACAAAACAGATCTGTAATGTATTCTAATAGTTTTCATCCTTCGGGAGAATCAATTGCAAGGTCAGAGGCATAATCCTTTGGAAACATGTGCTCTGAAACTCCACAAATGCAGTTGTAAATGCAAAGGGAGAGGACAACCAGGGTATTAGGAGGCAATTTGAAGCAAGCACATCCATAAAACCACACAAAATGAGTCAGCACACAGGACAGAATCTTCAAAAGTATTAACAAATGCAAATCTGCTAACAAATGAATATTTCTTACCAATTTAATGTCATTGAGTAAGAATAACAGGTCCTCACACCTCACCAGGTCTTCATATGAACTTCAGGTAGTTTGCACTGTTTTGCAACCAGGATCTGCTGCTGTTCAGTTTGGCCATGTAAGCTTTTGTCAGATCTGCTGCTGTTAGAGCCAGAACTGTTCTACAGAGGTGCAGGGAGACCTGGGCTGCAGAGAGTGCCTTACTTACCACACCACGTTCATAAGTTTCAAGCAGTGTTTTCTCTCTTTGATCCTGGTTACTCTAAGGTCCTTTCTCTGTCTCAAGCTGTTCCCCATCAAACACGCACAGAGAATTTAGTAGGGTGGATATGTTACACTGAGTGGGCAGAACTGTCCCAGAGTACAGGCAGTTGGACAGCAGGTTTTGCTCCTGAAGACTTGAACTCAAAGAAATGGTACCCTGGTGACTTCTGTAGAGGTTTGTAGAGTGACTGCTTCATGATCCCATTTTCCTCTGGCTAAATTGTGTTTCCCATTAAGCAGCACAGTATACCCTCAGGATAAATGCAAGTCATGTATCACTGGTGTCCCATGGACACCTGGCCTGAAGATGAAAAGGGCATGAGATACTTGAACTGTGGCTTGTGAGAAACACTGCAGTGGCTTTCCTGAATCAGTACTTCCACCTTACAGCTAAAATTCCTCATTGCTGGCTTTGAGAGAGAGAAAAAGTTTTGATGAAAAGACAAAAAATAATTTATTAGAGAACTGTCACTTTTCTCACGTTTGCTCTAGTCAGAGGCTCAATCAACCAGGAGAAGAAAGTGTCAGTGGGAAATGTACACGCTATTCTGGATTCTTATACACAACTTTTTAATGTAAAACTTTATCTTCTCCTAATATGGATCTTCCAGAGAAGAGAGCTACATATGCATTCCTCTTCCAGGTTACACAGCTTCAAATTCCTTCTTGTACTTTAAAACCCTTTTGGTTAGTTGGGGGTAGTTATTAGACAAATATTGAAATAGCTGAAGCAAAGATGCAACTGCAGTGACATGAGGTCCTCCCGAGCCTGCTTTCTTGAATACCTTGTAAACAAGCAGTGTGACATTGCTTACTGTAAATTAGACCATAACGTAGGCCTTTTAAGGCAGTCAGTTTAGTGTTCCCTATGATTTTAAGAATATCTTGTTAACTAAGGGCTAATTGGCACTTACTAATTCACTTTTATCGTTAGCTCTAGAAAATAGAAAGAACCCTGAAAATTAGCAACTTCTCTCCATCTTAAGCCTCACTTGGTCCCCTTTCAATGGTTGACACAGCCTGTTCCAAAAAAAAGAGATCTTGTTGCAAAAGTTTCATGGGTCCTTGGCATATGTGATCCCAGGCATTTTTCTCACACGTCTGTTCCAGATTCCAGTCACAACAGAAACATACAGTAATTGAATTGATTGGTTGTCAGCTTTAAAAAGGTGACTATATCCCTTTTTATCAGTGTATTTTTATCACGTTGGCCAGTAATGCAGAGTCCTCTCTGTAGGGAGGTTACTTGATCCTGCAGAAACTGCTCTAAGGTTGGTTGGGGTTTTTTCACCAGCTAATAGGGTTTAGCATTTCACCAGGCCACATTAAACTCAATGTACAAGCAGTTAAGAAAAGTACTGTATCTGGCATTGGTTAATGTCACTGACATGAAATGTGAGCAGCTGTGCCAGCATTCCTGGACTCTGAAAGCACTTTACCTTTCCTCTGTCTTTTGGAAATTAAATACATTTTAATACAGTGCTATAACGTTAGGAAGGTCAAAGGATTAACTATGTCTTGTCATCTAGATACTAAAAGAACTCAAGACCATTTTAATCATAGAGATGGCTAGCTGCCCTTTATTTCCAGGTTCACTGTGGCTGAGGATTTACACNGGATTTACACTGCTCTGTGAGTGGCAGAGCCCTATGGCAATTTAATGAAAATGCTGTCCCCAGTTTTTGGCTATGCATGCACACTCCCTGGAAGAACTATTTCTGACTGATATTTTAGTCTTAGCACATTGTCATTAGAGATCCCTGAAGAAGCAAGACCAAAATTCTGATTAATATCATCAGGCATCAAAATCCTCTATTTCAATGAACTTAAAAAAGAGGAGCTTTATATTTTGTATGTAAGTCAGGAATGGGGATGCTTTCCATTCCTCTGCTTTTTTTTTTTTAATATTAAAATAAATTAAAATGACAAAATAACTTCCTCCTGTTGAATTTAGAGACCTGAGAAGTAAAAGAGCATTTGCATTGTGGCACAATTAAATAATCCCCTTCAACAGGTGAACGTGGTTTCACTGGCCTTTGCACATCAGCTGGATCACTGCTGAGGCTGGTGGTGTCCTCCCAATTAGTAACTTGTTCCATCTAACCAAAAAAGACCTACTTTTGAATGTCAGTTCTAGGGCACCCACTGCAGACAACTGTGTCAGGACTTCCCAAGAAAATTCTAGGGAAGAGTTACCAGGAAGAACATCTGTGAAGGAGCAAGAAAAAGCCATTTCTGTTCATTCGTTTGGTTGGAATTTTCTTTTGATGCATTAAAATATTCCTCGGCGAGATCCTCAGGCTATGCAAACCCCACTTGACTCTCCACCAGTTTTGCAGTTTTCTGGGTGATTTATACTTAGTGTAGAGCTTTACTGGCTTGCA
>WEIV01017175.1:67734-82302 GCA_013390005.1 Calyptomena viridis
ATGGCACCCCCCAACACAGAGGATGGAGCCAAAGGGGCCGTGGACCATGGAATCAAAACAGATGCCAAAATGGAAATCTCCTTTTCCAGTGCTACTTACTTCCTGGCAAACAGCTATAGGTGGGTTCAGTTTTGAACTAGACAACAGGTGTGGCCTGTATCCCTCTTTTTTTGTGGTTGGTTTTTGGTTTGNTTTTTAGGCTCCCACCTAATTAAAGGCTTCCATTTATTTCTCACTTAAAGAGTAAGCATCAGTCTGTGTGTGAGTGCATGACTAAAACACTGAGAAATGGTATTTGGATTTCTCCTGTTGCAGTAAGTATACTGGAGGTGAGAGAAAATAATGCCTCTGATCATCCCTTCAGGCTTTTGACTGTCAACATAGCAGAGAGGAAAACACTAATTTAAAAAAAAAAAAAAGAAAGGGAAACACCATTTGCATGTGAACTCTGCACAAAATACTTTATGGAGTTAAAAGCCCAATATTCAGCTTACTTAATCTAGCACTGTTATATTAAAGTCAAAGCAGTTCTGCCAGTTTACTGTAGCTAAGAATGTGGTGATTAGCTATTTCCATTGCTTGGAAAAGCACAGGGATAAAACTGAATTTTTTAGAAATCCTTCAAAAAAATGAAGTAATATTTTACTATTTCTTATATATGTGATTCTTAGAAATGGGAAGAAAAGAACCCTTAACAAAGCAGACTCAGTAAATTAATTTCTGTTATCTGACAATGTTTTTCATTAGGAAATAAAGTTTAGTTCAATATCAGATTATACATTTTAGGCGAAGCTGAATTCAAATTGCTGCTTTTCTCATTAAAAAAAGGGATGTTCCCCTTAGATTAAAAGGAAGGTGGACTATATCAAAACTTCTTCCAATCCAGTTTCAATTCTTCCCCTATGGTGTCCCAATTCTCAGTTCAGACTTATTTCTATATTTATTTTAGAAGTCACTCTTCCAGGATCTCATGATGTCTTTAGCACATGGACAGAGTATGGTGTTTGGTGCCAGGAATGCAGTGCAAGAGAAAAAAAAAAAAGGAAAAGATCTGAAGGGGTGTGGGGGGGAAAGAACAAAAAACCAGAGAAAACAAGCAAACAAATGAACCAAAATACACTGGGCTTCGAAAATGAGCAACCACAGTGGGGTTCCACTGCAATTTGATTATGTAATAACCTCTTTTCTTCCCCCAGAAGGTAATGCAGAGTGGTGAAGTTCAAATGTAATACAGAGGATGTTGTTAGTCAGAGTGTAAACAAAGTGACAAGCTAGTTATAATGCCAGGCCTGTTTCCGATACTTTGGGAGAAACATGGACATTATGTGTGGAGTGTCAATTTGAGTTAGTTTTATTTAGTTCTATGAATGGCAAGGCTTTAGTTGCTCCCAGGGTGCACACGACAAAGGTTAGACCCTTCCCATATACTGAGTTTACTTCAGCTGTAAATTATGTACCACAGTAGAGGAGCACAGGATGTCTCTGTGAGTGAAGAACTGCCAAATTGGTTTGTAAGGAAGAAATGGCTCTTTAATCTTTTCCTTACTATTTCTCATGCATCAAATTCTTTCCCCTTCTTCCACTGCACAGTGCCTTGCTCTCAAGAGTGGCCCTGCTGAAGGGTACAGTATTACTAAATTTGAGGAAGGTCTGTCAACTCTCATCATGTTTTAGTCATGGAGGTGGGACCGAGTCAAAAGTTTTGCACGGATTTCAACCTGTGTTTTCTCCATAATGCAAGTGCTTTGGAAGGCAGCTGGAGTCAGAGATAGGAATAAGTATGTATCCAAAGAACCAGACTGAGATATCTGGCAAGTTCTGGTATTTTACATCCAGTGTGTGCTTTTCTGTGGATCAATGTTTAATTAAGAGTACCCTGGGCCTTTCTGAATAAAATGACAAAAGACTATTCAACCATAGTTTGTCTCTCAACTGGTTTTGGAATAGACTTGTTTCATAACTGAAGAGCTGTGCCAATTTCAGCTTCTTTCTGCTAAAATATTGGGATTGTCATGACTATGCAATGTCATATAAAGACACATTATCAATTTGGAATACCAGGAAATAAAAGTGGATTTTGCAATGGTTACTCTACCCTTGATTCAAAATAGAGATGAACAAAGACTTCAAGACAGATAATTCTGTTCAATATTAATCAGACCAATTTGTAAAAAAAAGATTTTCTTCTAAAATAATTGTACAAGGCAACTCTGTGACTGCAGTCTAATACACAGATTTTAAAGGTTCTGCTTCTTTTCACTAACATCACATCTTGCTGGGGACAAATGTTTGGGCAATTACTGTAATTATGATAAGAACTCCATTTTCCATATGAAATACAGAAAATGAGTAGTCACACAGGACTGTATAATTACACTTACTCCCAACCCCCTCAAGAAAATCTTTCACTCAGACAGCATGAGATTGTTTATTTGATACATCAGTGTTAAAATCATACAAACACACGTGGAAGAAAATTAGGAATTAAATTATGTCTTCTCTTTGAGTCCCATTAGGGAAACTGAAGGGAGCAAAGAGAGGACAAAGTAATGTGAACTCAGTGTGAAGGAATGTAGCTAATGTTCCTTATCTGACCTCATGCTGAGCCACAGCACCAGTGCGGAGCAGTTCTTCTATGGCATCATCCTCATACCCCAGCATGCTCTTCAGTATCTCCACTGTATGCTGTCCAACAAGTGGAGGTGGTTTGGGATGCAACACAGCAAAATCACTATATCTGACACCCGGTCCTGTAAAAAAAAAAAAAAAAAAGGCAAACTATTTTCCAGAGTTACTGCCCATATTTAAGCTGAAAAGTCTATTTTAGTTTAAAGGAAAGTATCTCATTCTCACACCAGTCTAAATGCAGTCTTTATCACAGAAATGTTATATTCTGGAATTACAAAAAAAAAAAAATCCAGTTCTTTTATTGCAGGTAGTCAGATCTCACTTTATAGTGACACTCTGTAGTGAAGTGAACAGATTTCAGTGTATTTCCCTGCAGACAAGTAACTATACCATTACTACCAGACTCAGAATGAGCTACAAATTTACTCTGGGATCAAAAGCGAGGGATGCACTCAGCATATGCATGGAAAGGTTAACTGGTTCATGGAGAAAGAGAGGACAGCAACATCCTTAATTGTCAGTTGAAAACCTTTCTGTAATACAAAACCGAACAAATTTTGATGCTTTTGGCAATTGGCAAAAGGATCCCTCTGTTCATGGTAATTATTTTTCTTATATCACCAAAAAGAATTTACAGAAAATCTTACATTTAGTTACATCTTTCTCTGTGACAGCATAGCTTTACTTAGAAATGCAAAGAAACACATAGAGCATTTTCATAGGGAGAAGAGTGTTTGACTCATTTCTGAAGAAATGGAACATCAACCAACAAGGGAAGCATGAGCAGGGACATTTACTACTTGAAGTTACTACTTATTTGAGGAGAGATGCTGACAAAGGTCAGGTAGGATGCCAAAATATGCCATTTTTTCAATGGTCCTCTTTTTCAAACAGTCTTCATGAATTGTAATCAAATGCTTAATACAGCAAAGTATCCACCTCCAAGAAGGACAAAATAAGACAGAAGGTGCTTAGGAAAACATTTTTTTTTCAAGCTGATTTGGTACATTTTTGACGTGTATGCTCCTCAAAGAGGTAATAGTTGGACTTAATGATCTTAAAGGTCTTTTCCAGCCTAAAGGAGTCTATGATTCTATGTATGGTGTTTATGTTTCAAAAGGAAAGGAGGTAGAACTGGAGAATTGCAGAACAAATCATTTCACTTCAAGTTCCATTCAAGATGGAACAAATAATCACAATAAAATACTCAGGAGATAAGTAACAGCCATCATGTACCTATGAAGAACAAATAGTCAATGTGATCTCTTGTCTTTCTGCCAGGAGAATGGCTGAAGATGAGATGCATCCCATCTAACTTTAGATGTCAATAACCCAGATACAGAATTTTAGTTCCTTAGACTCTCTTTGGAGACACTGAAGGTGAAAGAACACATTTAACAGTGTAATTCTTCTAAGATACTGATAAATGACTAAACCTCGCCACATGAATTCTGATCACCTGTGTTTCTGCATAAAGGAAAGAGTAGACAAGTAACTCAGATGCAGAGCTTTAACACCTCAGGTGTTAAAGTCAGCTGAGATGACCCTCTGTCATGGTTTAAATCCAGACAGCAACCAAGGACCTTGCAGCTGCTTGCTCACATTCCTCCCAGCAGGACCATGGGAGAACTAGAAAGGGTAAAAGCCTATTGCCATTAATACATTTGAAAAAACTCTTTTTATTGTCCTCTGGCTTTCTGGCCAGCTTCACCTCCAGTTGAGCTTTGGCCACACAAATTTTCTCCCTACAGTGGCACACAGCATCTCTGCATTCTTGCCATGTCACTTGACCCTGCTTCCACTTGGCACACACCTTCTTTTTTTATCCTTATTTCCAAGAGAAGATCCTTGCTAAGCCAAGCCAGCCTTCTGCCTTGCCTGCTTGACTTACGACATTTGGGAATTGCCTGCTAGGATGCCAAATCAAGATCTGACTGTCAGAAAGAAAACTCTCTGCTGTTTTCCATAAACTGGCTAAAGAACCAAGTAGCTAAACCCAAAGCCAGATGCAATGCTGAGAGGGAAATCATATTCAGAGAATTTGGGATCTTCTAAAACAGAAGAACAAGTGAGCTCCAGAGGAATCTGTTCATCATGAAGCACTTACCAATTTATTTTTAGTGGGGTGGAACTCATGGTAGATGGAACTACTCCATGGTAGATGGAACTCAGATCTTTCTGAGGACTTCAAGCTGAAACTGGCTGTGAAGCAGATTTTACAATGACTACACTGCAGAAATGGGCTGAAAAATCAGGGTGAAATTCAACAATGTTAAGGGGAAGGAACTACATTTAATTCTATAAATACAAGGCTGGGGACAAATAGCAAAGTAGAATAGCTAGGGGTTATTCTAGATCACAAAGTGAAGATGAGTCAACAACATCATGCGGTTGCGAAAAGGCAAGCGTCATACAGGGATGTACAAACAAGAGAGATGCCTGCAGGACACATGAAATAATCCTTTTGCTCTAGTTAGAGCTGGCAGGTCACAGCTGGAGCAGTGTCTGGTGTGGGACCCCCACTGCACAGCCATCCAGAACACCTGAGAACTTCTACAGGACAGCAACTGGAATCGTCACAGGAATCAGGACAAACCGAATAAAGTGGGATCATGGACCTAAAGAGACAGGTCAGAAAAAAACATCTCCAAAACTGTTTTCAAAAAATGTGAAAAATAACCACCACCACCAAAAAAAACCCCACACACTCCATGACAGCTTTCTGGAAGGAGGAAAAAAATCCTTTTTCATGTGCGTGATGAACAAGAAATGATTGATTTAAATTACGACAAAGGAAACTGTAGGTAAGAAAAAAACCTTTTATAATGGCAGGTGTAGCAAAATAATGAAACAAGCCATGCAATGAGGTTGTGGAGTTTTTATCAATCAGCTATTTAGGAACATCATTTAGTTGAGCCTAGCTGATCTCACAGCTGATCCCTGGGACTTCCCAACGGATTCGATCTCTTGTGGTCCCTTTCACCCACTATAATATAAAAGCTAAGAAATAGCTCATCAGGGATAATTTTTCTATTTACCTATTCCTCTGATTCTACTCGCTTTGAACATATTGAGTTCGATTTTCAGAGGAAACCTCAAGTGAGAGATCAAGACATTTTAAAAGGAAAGGTGACATCATTAGGCAATATTTGTATTAATTCCACTTCCTAGGAGTGACTGAGGGATGAACTGGCACTAGTGCAAGCCACAGGAACGATCTCTGTGCCAAATGAAATGCTTGTGAAGATAATTTCAGAGAAAAAATTCTCTTTAGAGATTTATTAGTCTAGAAATTCAACATAGCCACAAAACTATCATGCAATTTCTATTAAAAAAGTAATGGATATAAAGCAATCTTATTTTAGGTGTGGATCTCAAACCCTGGGAGTTTTTGCGGTGATATCAAAAGACACAGAATAAAATCTCCAAAGAGAAAAAAATAAAATTGACATTAAGTGCACAACAGGCATAGAATGCTTCACGCTTCCCAAAGAAAATTAATCTTACAAACTAGAGCATGCTAGAAAATTGCAGAGCAATTATAAAACCAGTGTCTTTCTTGAGCTTTTATTGTTTGATGCATAATTCATCACGCTACTTTTCACTTTGATAGAGTTATAAAGTTATCTACATTCATTCAAAGGAGCTACTTGCTAATGATCCATCATTAACGATTCTCTGTTCTTTCCTTGTGTAACTTCTACTTGGCTTCTGTGTCAATTAGGAGGGTGCAAAGCTTGCCAGTCAGGCTTCAGCAATCCCACGCTCCTACTGAACAACGCTCCAGGAAAGCAACCAGCAGAATGCTATGCAAATGCTAATTAAACACAACTGCCTTATGAGGAAACCATCCCTAGAGGCAGAGAGAGGTGAACTGCTTTAATTAAGGTCAAAAGCATTTGCATGTGGGTGAGTTACAGGGAGCCTTGCAAAGGAAAACGGGCCTTTGCTGGGGTAGAATCAGGGT
The DNA here is from genome assembly GCA_013390005.1 of Calyptomena viridis. Lineage (NCBI taxonomy): Eukaryota > Metazoa > Chordata > Aves > Passeriformes > Eurylaimidae > Calyptomena > Calyptomena viridis. The sequence goes on from WEIV01017175.1 coordinate 74,330, forward strand.
GACTGGTGGGAGGAGGTAAGACAGCAGTCACCTGTTCATCCTGGATGTCAGCAGGACACTACACTCAATTCAGGCAGGAAATTAAAGGGACACATATAGCCACCTGAAAAAATGAAAGAATGACTGGTAGGTGCGATTTACCTTTGTCCTGTTAAATTAAAAGGAGCTTGTTTCTCTTTTTGCTATGATTATCATTGCCAGGAAAACAAAGAAGTCTTCCACCACATTTAAATTCTAGGCTAATCTTTTATTGTTATTATGATCATCATCATCATCATTTTGACTTTGACACATTGCTAAAATACATGCTTTGCATACCACATAACTTACAGGAGTTAATAGTGCAACAATAAATCAAAATTTGTATCAGTTGCAACCATAATGACAATTGTACCAAGATATCTTGAATACTTGAACTGAACTCCATTATAATAAATTCTGTTTCTTTGGAGCCTATCTACTATGGCACTGCTAGGCATCAAACTGAGCTACTAGTTTAAGATATACTAAACTGATTAAAGCAAAGGACAAAAATGAGATGAAACCACTAAAACAGGTCCAGAGGAAGGGTCCTGCAAGAAATGCCTTTGAACATTCACTCTAAAAAGGTGAAACACGCAGCAGTCTTTGAAACATGTCTCTGGGCATTGCTGAGATTTGGGGCTGCAGAAGCAAACTCAGTTTTACTCTACAAGTAGCAGAAATTAAAGTTGAAAGCACAGTATATAAAAGTGGATAAAGGTAATAATCTTTGCTTTGTCTTGACAAATAGCAGCATTTTGCAGCAGTCACTGGATAACTCTTTCACTACAGCACAGGTTAGAACATACTGAAGCAATCTAACTCTCAAACTATGTAGATGGAATCAGGCCTGGGGACAGCCAAGCTCAGGGGAAAAGTCATGATTATTTGTTATTATTCAAGTGGGACAAGGGAAAAAAAAGGGAAAATTTGAGCTAATGGATGTGTATACATTCTGCTTGAAGCATATCATCTACATTTGCCAAAACAGAGCAACGAGAAACTCAATGCCGCTTGTTAGTTAGTTCTAATTAACTTGAAATGTATTTTACACAGACGTAGGAATGTATTGAGTTTGCATTGCAAGGTTTTGTTAGTTGCGGGGCTACAGGAGCAGCTTCTGTGAGAAGGTGCCAGAAACTTTCCCTGTGTCCGATGGAGCCAATGCCAGCCAGCTCCAGGATGCTGAACAAGGCTGAGCCAGTCAGGGACACTGGTAGTACCTCTGGGACAAGATATTTAAGAGGCGGAAAAAACCATCTGCAGAACAGCAGCCAGAAGATAGAAGTGATAATACGTGAGAGAAACAGCTCTGCAGATGCCACTGGCAGCGGAGAAGGAGGGGGAGGATGTGCTCCAGGTGTCAGAGCAGAGATTCCCCTGCAGCCTGTGATGAGACCATGTGTCCCTGCAGCGCATGGAGGTCCATGATGGAGCTGATATTCACCTGTAGCCCTGCTAGGACCACACGCCAGAGCAGATGGATGCCTAAAGGAGGCTGTGACTCCATTGGAAACTCATGCTGGAGCAGGTTCCTGTGCACCCCTGGAGAGAGGAGACCACGCTGGAGGAGGCAGAACCCTTGCTGGCCGGATGTGTGACCCTGTGGAGGTCCACACTGTATCAGCCTGTTTGAAGGACTGCAAACCATGAAAGGGACCCACGCTGGAGCAGTTCATGAAAAACTGCAGGCCATGGGAAGGACTCATGTTGGAGGAGTTGTGGAGGTCCGTATCACATGGAAGAAACCGCACTTTGGAGCAAGGAAGAGTGTGAGGAATCCTCCCCTAAGGAGGAGGGAGCAGTGGAAATTTGTCATGAACTGTCTACAACTTCCCACTCCCTGTGGCACTCTTGGGGAGAAGGCAGAGAATTAGGAGTAAAGTTCAGCCCAGGAAGAAGAGAGGGGTCGGGGAGAAGGTATTTTAAGATATAGTTTTATTTCTCGTTATCCTACTCTGACTAGATTGAAAACAAATTAAATTAAATATTGCCCTAGTTGAGTTTCTTTTGTCCACGACACTGATTTTTCCCCTGTCCTTATCTCAACCCCTTCCCCTGACCAGCTGAGGAGGTAAGTGCTAGAGCAGCTTCACCGGGCACTTGGCATCCAGCCAGGGTTAACCCATCACACAAACCAAACACATGTGCCTCTTCCAATAACATGGTGTTGCTACATAATGGTTTTGCAATTCCAATGAAATATCACCAACAGCTCACAGCAATGGCCCAGAGCCAATATATTTGCACACAGATCCCATACACACTACAGGTCAAGTGCTTGGAGCATGTAATCAGCTGGTTATGAAACTGGCCTAAAGGAGGATCAGTAGGAAAGAAGCAGTGATTTTTAAGACAATGTAAAGAAAAACAACACAAAATAAAACAACAAGAGGGGTTTCATGGCTGCTATGAAGGATATTTGTGTGTTGGAACTGATGTGTGCAGTGATATGTTATCAGTAGACCAAGGAAGCTTCATTTTGAATGTGTGGTTTCTTCCTGGTGGTCCCAGCCATGATTTCTTTCAGTGTATTATTCACAGCTGAGAAGATGGTGTGCTCAAGCACAGCTTGGCTATACTGCCTTTAAACAAGGCCTCTTCCCCTTGATGAAACACAAAATAGAACAGTACACACAGGCAAAACAGCCCATTGCAAAGTCCTGTTAGTATGAGTAGTGCACACAGGCTTGAAGGTAATCTCCAGAATTAATGATCCGCTCCATCTTAACTGGGAAATTCCCACATTTTTCCATTTCTTACCATAGATCTGAGAGTCTGGGAGCTTGGGGGACTTTTTAGGAATCTATTTAATTGCTGTGAGAAATATCCTCTGTTTGCATTTCATTAGAGCTGGTGATTTAACTTTTAAGAACAACTCATAATAGATTGTGAAAAAATCAATTAAGGAGATAATATTCAAAGTCTTGCTCCTCCTTCCCTCACTGCTGCTTCCCCTTCCTCCCCCATTTAGAGCACAGCCACACAAAGTGTTCACTTGGCATCAAGCACAGCTGAGAGGGTGGAAAACTTTGGCAGGATTATTAGGAATCAGTAACTGAGAGTGGAGAGGATGGACAAACTTTTTCAAATGGCAATAAAAAAAGTAAACCTTGTTCTAGGTGCCATACAAACACAGATATAAATAAACCAGTAAATAGTAAATGGTAAAACCAGTAGGGAAGTAAATAGTATCAATAATAGAAATATCTACAAGCCATCTGATACCTTTTCTCATTTGGACAATACTGACTTCCACGGGAGAGCTGTGAGGGCCATCCAACTTTACTAAAGTCAAGAATGTAAAACCTGAGGCATTGTGAAAAGAATTAATTGACAGGCAAAGTGTAAACATAGATTATTTGTAACAGCCTCATTTAAAAATGAGGCCACATTTAAACGAACACTTAGACATCCAAAGCATCCATTACTTAATTCTGAAAGCCCTTGGCCAAGTGCATTTATAAAAGTACTTTCTTACCTGAAGCTGCATCTAAAGAAATCCATTTAAAAACATTTAATATATTTCCTATCAACCAACATCCTGGATATAATCAGTGTAAATACCACTCAACATTTATATAACTCTTTGCATTTTCAAAGTGTCACCATACTAACTGTACTTAATTAATACTGCACGACTGCTGGAGTAAAGGAAATCATTTATCAGTTACTCTGGTTACATATTTGAGAGTAATCCCACATAATTGCACTGTTCAAGTAATGCAATTTTGTGAGAGGACTCCTGGCACCAAAAAGCTTTAAAAAAGCACTGCAGTACAGTGGTGTCTCCTGCTTCCCACGTGTATCGCCTCGCAATCTTGAAAATTTGGCCTAACTTTTTGTACAGACTCACATGGTCCCACTCCTTTCTGAAACCCCCAAGGACCTGAAGAGAAGATTCAAAGAAATACAGGAAGGAAGATGACTAGTAAGGATACCCAGAGGTATCCATTTTAAAGAACCGTAAATTCCCTAGGTAATAATCTGTAGCTCCATTTCCTAAGGAAAAAAGTTTATGTGTCTGTGCTGTCTTTCTAATCATCTGTTTGTCTGCCTTGTCCCCACCACACACAGTAACTTCTGAGCCTGTCAATCCTGACGAATCACAAGGAAAATCAAATTGTTACCGGTGTTGTGAAAAATGGCAACTGGTGAAGGACAGGTGCCCAAATTCCTGCCCTGATGACATTAGAAAACCCCACAAAGAATGCAGCTGTTATATATTCTGTTTGGCTGCAAATGGCTTACCAGTAAGTACAGACACAGCTCTGCAAGATGCATCTAGCACACACTGTACTCCTCTGGGGAGACAAGGCATAAAGCACATGAGGATAGTTCAGGTCATCATCACAATTACGTGTACAGTTTATCAAGGATGTAAGTCTGAAGGAAAACAATATTTAGTTCCTGCGTGCCTGGAAGAACTTCTAGGCATTTTTTCTATAATACTGTGGAAGGTGTATTCAGACTGTGCAAGACCAAGACAAGGAAGTTAAAGACTTCTAGTTTAACGTAAATTGCTCTTGCAGGAAGGAGCTGAAGAACTACATGGCAAAGAAAAGTAACTGGGAGAATCCCTCCAAAACTCCAAAAGGAAAATTCTGCAGGAGCAAGCCTAAACTACTGAAAATACAAGCTAAAAACGTAATTTGTCTCATGTCATAATGTAATCAATATAAAACTCAATAAATAATCCCACCACAAGATGCAGGTTAACCACAGGTTTTGTACATAATGCAGAAATTAGAGTGAGGCTGAAAGGCTTGTGCTGCACAGGTCAGACTATATGATCATTATGGTTATTTCTGAGCATAAAATGTATGAATTTCTGAAATGCCCATAAACAAAACTGTTTCCACACAACAGGTCTGGGGTCAACACGGCCTATCCAAAACTCCTTTGATGCTTACAAAGCCAAGCCACATATCCATGTAGACGTCTTTACTGTAAACTCAAAGGCTTTAACTACTGTATCTTATGAAGGGTAATTAGTGAGAAGTGTGCTCCTAGTGTGGAACAAGAAAAATCAAAATACTACCTGAAATGAGCCTCTTGTAAGGACAGAGAATTGCCTAGTTGCAACACACACATGATCCTGGAAGGTTAATCATGCCCCCAGCTGAATAGGAAGGGAAGCAGCTCCTTGGGGCTCTCCTACTAAGCCTGGTGAAAAGTATTTCCAAGTCCCATGCCTTGAGGTTAGTATGAGCCTGCATGCTGGAACAAGACACGCCAGCCAACTTAGAAAGTGTCTGTGTCTCCTCAGAACACCAATTTGTCCTTTCCCGAGTCCTGTCTCCAGCTATAAGTTAGATTCTTTGGCTCTTCAGAGATCCAAAAAGTAATCCTCTTGGCCAGCTGTGCATCATCAGAGTGGGAGCAGATGAGCTCTTCCTTATTCTTTACACAACCAGCTGAAGCCCAGATACATGAAGCTGATAATTCAGGGATGCAACACAATGTGCACCGAAGAATATTCACAGCCTGATCCTAAGGCTGGGTATAAATTATAATTTCCCTTGCTCGCTCAAGTGGCACTTTTTCAGGGTAGCAGACTTTAAGCTTTTTCCAAACAACTGGTGAAAATAACTAAAAATTAAAAACATTTGGGTCTTCCACTAACACAAATTTGAAAGAATATTCAAAAAGTTCTCCTATGCAACTTTTGAAAACATGTTTATTGCTCCCAAACACTCTGACAAGGTTCACAAGCCTGATCTTCCAGATCCTAGGGAACATTTTTCTGTGACCTGTCCTTGAAGTATTTGTCTAGTTATTTCTGTACCCTTCTGTAAAGCCTGGACATTAGAACAGAGCATTAGGATTAGTGTGCAGAAGATAAAGCATTTTTCTATGTCCCCTTTTCATACCACTGAAGAGCAGACCAGCTCTTTTCATTACACCTTGTAATGGGAATTTATGTTAAAATGATTATTTGTGATGGCTCAAATCATGCTTCTCTAAGTCTCTTTTCAAAACCAGAGGTATTTTTCCACAGGTCTACCTGGCATTCCTGTCTGATGATACTAAAACCCACCATAACAGCTCCTTTGGCAGCAATAGTTGGTAGCCAGAATAGAAAGTGAACCCAATGGCAAATGGTTTGTGACAGAAGCAGTCTACCAAGCTGCTTCGCTGAAGTTCCCTAAGCTCACCACAATCCATCTGTATATTAGTACAGACTATTTTTTCATTTATATAGGATGATTAATGTCTTCTAACATCTATCTCAGCCTGTTAAGAGAAAGAAACTGAGAAATTAAAGCCTTCTTCAGCCCACCTGTAGCAGAACAGCTTTCAATCACTTCTGAAGACTTTTACATTGATTACTTTTTCCTCAAAAATCCCTTGTTTTAGCCAAAGGATTAAGTCTCAGAAGGGGTATATTATTATAAAAAGGCAAAGATCAGACATTTAGTTAGATGTCAAATCCAGTGTCTGTCATGTGCTGCCTGGCTATTGCCATGTACATTTATTCCATACGTCTTCAGACTGTTCCTCTGTGGCCACAAAACACAGGCAAATAAACGTTCACATTTGGAAAATTCAACAGTCAGTCAATACTTTCTTGCCTGGTTGCTGACCCACACCAAGTAAGTATCTGCAGAGTGAGTATTAAAATAATGGAAAAAGCCATCAGCTGCAGGAACTGAAACTCTGAAACTCTGTTGGTTGAAATTCTTCAGCACAGACGACAGCCAGGTAACTCTGTGTTTGAGTACCATGGAAATATTTAGAACTCAATTCTCAAGCAAGGCATCTGTGATTAAGTAGGGCTGAGCACTATGCACAGCCTGATCATTCTTCCAAAAGCTCTCCCACTCCACCCTCCATTTACTTCTGCTGTCCCCTGTGCAGAAGAATGAGGCCAGTTTCAGTGAGCAGGGACTTTCCCTGGCAAAGGAAGATGGGAAGGGATTTGATATTTTGTTTTGGATTACTTCAAGAGCTGCAAATTACATTTTTAGCTCTTTTTGGGTAAGGTGCCCAGACTCCTTGAGGCATAGGCTACTAAAAATGCTGGCTGAGTTTTGAAAAGCACTGTGCAATCTGGGATGACTCCTCAAGTGTCATACTCCAGACATTTTTAAAGGGGCCCAGTTTCCACTAAAAGCTGAGGACATCTGAAAATCCTTCTCTTTCAAGATGCCTCAATTTAATTGTGCAGAGACATCTGGTATTCAAAGTAGACAAGAAAAGAGAGTATCCTTTCACTGAGCAGGGGAAAGTAAAATTCTAGACATATAACTCTTTTTAGCTACTTCTTTTTTTTTTCCTATTTCCTATTTAAAAGAAATAATCAGGCTAATGTTAAATTCTCTAAGGGAAAACAGTGTGCTTAAATTGGAGACTAGAAGTGGGATTAGAGAAAGGGCACACTGCAGATTAGCATGGGTTTTTTCCATTGATTTGTGAGTGACAACTCGATCAATTCTGTCTCTGTGTGGAGGTCTGGGAACAGCTATTTTGCTTTCCACTGTCTACTGCAAATCTCTGACACGTGATATTCAACTCATCTTCTTGCAAATATCAAAGCAGCATGGAGCAGGAGAAACAGCCATGTCAAACCAAGCAGCCTCCAGTATGGTTTTGGGTTCTGCCAACGCGAGAGTGTGCATGACACTTAAGTACAGGCTGGTTCTCTATCAAAGTTCTTGTGGTTTCTAACATTTGCCAGCCTTTACTCCATCAGAAGGATTTCAGTTTTGCATTCTACCCTACAATAGGCAAAAGAATCAGAAATCATCTCTGTTCTCCCCCAAAGACTAGGGTAGGATTAACAACCAGAAATTTGAGCCAGACACACCCATGAAGAGGAATGAGGCACAAGGTTAGGAAGTCATCCAAAGAATGGTTGCCTATCCCCCTACTAAACAGAAGTCTCTTTTTGCTCAAGAAGACAACTGAAAAACTGGGGAATAAAAATTAAAGTCAGATTGAAACCAGCC
>WEIV01017176.1:3648-18946 GCA_013390005.1 Calyptomena viridis
TTGGTTTTGGGTTTTTTTTTTATTTTATGTCAACTTTATGATCTATGAAAGAAAATGGAATTATAGTCTAGATTACATATATTATTTAGTTTTACTCACATAAGACACTTCAGAAAACCAAGAGTAAAGTGAGAGGGAAATTAAAGCTACTCTCATGCTAATGTGAGATGATTAATCTTTAATCCTCTGAAAGCGGTTGATAAGGATTGTCATTACTGCATGCAGCAAGCATATTTTATATCAACTCCTCTATGATTTCAGAGGCTCACATCAAACTGCATTTCATGTCCCTTGAAACTTGAGAATAGTTATTTTCTCTTTTTTTCCTGACAGTACACTTGAAGGATTAGATGACTGATAATATTTCACAGCTGACATCATTACCTAGTTCCACTCACATATACATGCCTTCATAGCCCAAATGAAAGAGATTGCAATTAGGGTCACACTCCTACTCTTCATCTCTTGAATTTAGTTGATTAAAAAGGACTAAGACTTCAAAACTAGCTATGGTAGAACTGAAAGTTAGAATTACATATCTGCATTTTCTGTTTCCTTTTTAGTTTAGCAAAAACATTCAGTTTAAAACAAGCTCTGAATGAAATATTTTTTCATCTTTTTCTGAGTAGAAGAGAAAAAAAAAAGGCAAAATGGAAACAAAAAGCAGGAAAAAAAATTAAAAAGTAGGATCCTCAGGCCTGAGAGTGTGATAGAACAGTATACTTTTATCCCAATAACTGCTATCACATGCTTGCACAGTGATGAAAAAAGGTATCTATCTTATGTCCTAGCTGCCTAAGAAAAATCATGTACAAGTAACGAGCGTATTCAGAATCATTGCAAAAATGCTTGTTACATGCTACTACTTCTCTCCTTTTCCATTAACAGGCCAATTTCTCCATAATCACCTTTAAAAAATTTTTAAAAATTATTTCAGAGTTTCCATGCATTTTTTTAAATTTTAAGGAAAACTATCTTCAAATAAGAGACCTAGCTCAGTACAGTAATGAGAAATTAATAGTAAAAGTGTTAGAGAAAACTGGAAATTTACATTTCATTCTTCCTATTTCTCCTCTGTGTTTAATTTTTATCTCCGGAAAATGGAGCTCACTGACTGCTACAGTTTATGCTTAGAACTGGGCAGTAGTTCTAAGCATGAAAGAGAATGTGCTGATCTATAACCAGCTTAAGTATCCTGAAATGGAACACTGAATAGCAGAACTGCAAACTGTCAGTTGTTTTCAAAGCCATTCCTTTAGGGGGGGCTGGGGAGAAACATGAATGCTGTGTACTTGGTGAAAGAAAAACATACACAAAATGCTCTGGCAGATTGTTGCAGTGAAAATAAATTTGACTTCTCAGTCATATTCAAAGTCAAGCTGCCACAAAATTCTGAAAGGAATCATACAAGTCAAGAGCTGTATTAAACACAGGAGCATTACAGTCAAGTGAAATCATTACATTCAGTCTGTACTATAGCTCCCTAAGTGAAGAAAAGGTCAATATGTTGATACACATTAATCTGACTGTGCATTACAAAGTAAAAAGATAATAAACACAAATAATGAAGAATTTACTGGCAAATTAATTGACAAAACTACCAAACACAGAAGAAAAACAGATTTTGCAGGGACTTTGTTAAAGGAAAGCAAAACTAGAACATGCAGATGAAATTCAAATTGATTTTTTCCATGTACTAAGGCCAACTGAGAACTACTGACCTGACAGCCTCACTTCTATGACTGGGACGATAATGGGCAGATCCTTCTAGAAGCTATGCTAAGACACATGGAGGACAGGGAGGTGATTTAAGACAGCCAGCATGGCTTCACCAAGGGTAAGTCCTGCCTGACCAACCCAGTGGCCTTCTAGGATGGAACAAATACATCCAAGGACGAGGGAAGGACTACAGATATTATTTGTCCGGACGTCTGCAAATCCTTTGGCACAGTCCTGCACAACATCCTTCTCTCTAAATTGGAGAGATGTTAATTTGATGGGTGGACTGTTCAGTGAGTAAGAAGTTGGTTGGATGGTCACATTGGAGGGTTGTGGTCAATGTGTGGATGGAAATCAGTGATGAGTGATGTCAGGGGATCTGTACTGGGACCTGTTCTGTTTATTATATTCATTGGTGTAACAGACAGTGGGGCACTCTCAGCAAATTTGCAAATGACACCAAGCTGAATAGTGCAGCTGACACAACTGAGGATGGGATACTGTCCAGAGGGATCTGGAAAAGCTTGAGAAGCAGGCCCATGGATTCAACAAGGCCAAGTGCAAGGTGCTTCACCTGGGTTAGGGCAAACCCTGTTGTCAATATATTCTGGGATATAAACAGTTCCAGTTTCTTGGAGTGATTTAATAATCAGATTTTTTAACTAAGGGTTTCAAAAATACTCCCTAAACATCCTCATCAGTGCTTCTGTGCCTTATTGCCTCTTATTCAGCTGTGCTATACTTTGCTGAATTGTCCAGCTTCATTTCCTGACTCTCAGCAAGAGATGAAAAATAAAAACATACAAATAAAGAAACAAACCAAAACAATAGGAAGAAGCAAAAAGGAGAGGGAAGTCAACATGAGAACAAATAAAAGACCTTCTGACTGAAGAGCTCTTAAAATCTCTCCTTTCTTTCAAAGTGTTTTCTACTGCAAAAAAACCTTACAGTGAATAAACATCAGTTCCTATTACACAAAATAATCCCTCTCTATGGAAAATGATAGAATATGAAGGGTCTGAGATCTGTATTGTCATGGTTTGACTCTGGCTAAAAGCCGAGAGCCCACACATAGATCTAAAATTTCTCAGAGAAGGGAAAAAAAACCCCCGACTTTTGTGATAAGGATTACAAGCAACTGTTTATTAACTACTTCACACAAGCAAAACAGGCTCTAACTTAGAATGTTAAGAATTTACCACTACTACAACTACAACTACTACTAAAATCAGAGCTTAAGAGTTTAAGGGTGAGCAGTTTGATAGTTGTTACAGACACCTTTCTCCCCCCNTGGATGTAGAAACCTCGCTTCCTTGAATCTTGACCAAATAGCCTTAGAATTTAAATTTACAAAACACCTGTTCGAGAAACAATACTCATGTCAGCAGAATCTGTGGCCCGGGAGGACCCCAATATTTTAATTATTTATCTTGAATTAACTGGGCAAAATATATGAGACAGTCCTTCTCAGTTGAAATCTATTTAGCAAGAATGCCTGCCTGATCCTTTTTTACTTGGATAAAAGAGGTTGCTATAAATATTTTATGTTTCTAATCTCCTCATGTCTTCGAATAAGGAATTACAACATCTCTTAATGTATTTGATGAAAATATTTTTCCCTTTTATGCATTTTAGAAATAGCTATTTTTGTTTTCATTTGAAATCAAGCTCTTGTGTTCATTCACCATCTGCCCACAATTCCTCATTATTAATTTCTTTGGTACATAAACACTAAAACAAAACAAAACTTAAAAAACAAACAAAACTTTTAAAAGATTTTTATACCTATTTTTTTTCATTTCTCCAGAAGTTACAGAATTCCATAATAAATTATTACTATTGCCAAGTCACACATAATACTGATAAGTAGTCTTTTAAAACACCTAGTTTTGGAAACAACATGTGGGATTTGCCTGCCTTTACTGTAGATGTTTGAAAGTCAGAACTTTTCATCCTATCCTCCTGTTAATGGAGAGAAATGTCCTCTAGAGCATGTTTTAACTCTTCCTGAGGAGGGCAAGGATTCCAGTTAACTGAATCTTTGTTTGGAAATGTATATACCTTCTCATTTGAGAATAGAGGGATCCTTACATCTCCCTTGAGATATCTAAATTTTACATATATGCATATAAAAGTAGGGAAGCCCATACAGGTTTACATAGTAAATAAACTAGCTGCACATTCAGTATATTCAAGAAAATACTGAAAGTCTTGTAGCTTTTCATAAAAGAAAATAAAAGATTAAAACGCATTCCAGAATGTAGGTGTGGTACAGTGTTATTACATAACAAGATTCTTCTTTCTCATAAAACAGTGTGTCATATACTTGTTTGGTTTCTTTGGTAATAGCTAACTGATCATATTTCTAAGAACTGCTCAACACTTATTCATGTGATGTATTTTACTCCATTTTTACATTTTACTGCTGTCATTAATAACTATCTACTCTGCGAGGCAGCAGTTCACAATGTAGTGTGTCAAAAACTTCATTGCAACATTCAGTTGTAAAATGTCCTTTCACATAGCACAGCCTTCACATCCCGACCTCAAGGATCCTTCAAACAGCAGCTGCTAAGCGGGCATGGAAGAGAAAATTACTGTGTAAACAGCAAATTCCGTTAATTTCCTGTCAATGAACTACACAGACAATCCAGCTGAGAAAGAATACTTGACTAGATGTTTGTGAGAGGTACTATTAACCTGTCCCCCAGCCCCTGGGATGTGCTGTCTTGTCAGGCTGCTAATAAGTTATGAATAATTAGAAACAAGGTCTTCAAAAAGCTATTCTCACACCATTGGATTGGTCACGAATAGTAAAAGAGCATATCCCCATCTCAGGTACACCATCCCATGTCAGTGTAGCAATAACTTCCAATTCGATATTCAGAATTGTGTCACATGCATTATGTTTTAGCTTTCAGAAGTAATAGATTAACTTTAAAGTAATGACACTTGACAGAATATAAGGGAAAATGTACTGACTGTTGCCTTTAGAAACTAAATTTTATTTTATGCATTTCTTATAGAAACACCGTGGGAGTTAAGTGGAACAATGAATTGCTAAAAACTTGTTTTAATTCTTAAATATATTTATATATTCTCCATGGAAGAAAAACAATATAATAATAAAACAATCAAAGGACTTTTACGTTAAGAGAAAACACAATAATTTTAAATTTTTCCAACATGATCATGCTAGATGAGATTTTATTGAAAGGAATGTAAGGAAGTTAGACATCTAATTGCCATTAAAATTCAGTAATAAGTTCTCTCCTGCTTGTTTGAAAGTTTTGTGTGCATCTGTGTTTGTGTGTAAATATCTATAAAAGCATAGATATAGATACACATGTGTGTGTACCTTTCTGCATCTATGTGTTTGTAATAGAATGGGAATGGGATGAACAATAGGGAGTATATTATCAGACATTTCATTGACTTCCTCAACTGAAAAGAATCCCTGAGGCATCTCTCCTTTGCTGTAGGACATCTTATTCTAACATAATATTCTAACACTGTTCTACAACCTCCAAGTTTTGCTAATATTTCCAATCATGACTGATAAAAGGATGTTCATTTCCTTCTCTTGTACTCACTATCACCCTGCAATATTTGCCAATTGCTCTAATTTTTCATTTTAAACTTTTCTAGTCATATTCAGTTTTTCCCCAAGTGATTATTTTCTTGTTCTTTGACTTGCTCTTCTCACAGGCTTAGAATGAACTTCATTTTGTTTGATTGACAATCTAAATGAATCTTCTATGAGAATGGCAGATGATTTCATGTATGTGTGTGAGCAAATCAAAAGATTATTTGATTTATGGTTGGATGAATTTGATGTTTGAGTTTTGAGATCCTTCAAGGAACAAAACGACTACATTAACAGTCAGCCTGCCTGCAATAATCACAGATTCTACAGCTTTTACCATCAGAACTCTCTTGTCTTCTTCTGATGGAATGAATTTGCTCCACTGTTACTGTATAGTTCATCATAGAATGTGAATATAAACATATGTAAGTGGCCAGTGGAGCAACCTCCCAGAAAAACACACTGCAACTCATCTAGGGATATGAGGTAGTACAATTAGAAATTCAGCCAAAGAAATTGTTTTCTATAAAGGATCTACATATGGTGACTGAATGATGAGTCAATGGCTCAACATCTGTTATTTTCCTGTTATTACACACCATTGAATTTTATACCTGGATGTGAATGTTGCTGGAGTAGACGGTCCAATATGAAAAGGTAGGAAAAACACACCATATCTGTTTTTTATTTAGGGTTACTAAAATTGGCCAGGGCTGAATAAGTGGAAAGTGTCACTGTTGATCCCACCTAGCAGTACTGAAAAATACTTCGAAATTTTTTATTGGATTGCATAAAATCCTAATAATCAAAATCTGAAGGAAATTTCATGACATATGACAGGCTATATCCTGTAACCCTTATACTAAGATATTTCCCGCTGAAGTGCTTGCAGACCTGACCTGTGTGAACAAGAAATCTGTGAAAAAGCATAAAAAGAAATTTTGCATCCCTGAACCACCTTCGTATGCCAGGGATCAGATTTTTTCTGTCATTCTATTAACATCCTATGAATCATATAGTTTTATCTGTAAACAGTGTATTTTAATGTAAAGCAAAGGGAAGAAAAAACTGGGTTTGGACTTTTGGTAAATGTGATGTGACTTAAAATTAGATCAAAGAGTAGTGTTTACAAAGGCAGTAGGTATCCTAAAATCATCCCTGATGTTCTCCCATATGCTGCATTAAGGCAGGCTTTCATTCTCCACAAAGCTGATTATTAAAGGAAGTAGAAATATTCTATATCATAATGAAGAAATGAAAATATGTCTGTGTGACTAATTAATCTATTTTTAACATCTTCCTTATGAACATTCAAAGTCCAGTACAAAGTTAACATATTGCTGCAAATGATTCTTTTTTGAGATATTTGCCTTGTATATTCCAAAGAACATCTGACTGAAAGGCTGAGGTAGCACTGTTTTGAATGATTCAGGAAGTGCAGTCAGAGTTAGATGGAACTTTTCACTAGACATGATCTTACCAAAATAACCCCAAAATATCAAAACCAAAAAACCCAGCTCTGCTATATTCTACTCAAAGCTCTCTCTGCAGGGAGATTTTGTGAGTTTGATTTTACAGAGTTTAGTTACAGAATTTGCTTTTAAATTTACCTCTTGTCACAGAGCTCTGCTTGGATGCTTGGATTAAAATGATAGTTTGAGGTACATGGAGATATATCTGAAATCCTGGTACAAACAAGAAAAATAGTAAACAGAATATGTATGTATCTGCCAGAGCATGCTCTTGCTCTGAAAAAGAATTCATCAAAGAAACATGGGCAATGTAATGTAGGCAAGTGTATTACTGAATGTGAAAACTCACTCTGAGAACAGAAGCTATGGAAAGTTCACAACACTGAATTAATTTGGTATTCAACAAATTAATGTAACAGGGGTACAATGGTGACTTTTCTCATGCAATTCAATAAAATCTAGTAACTTCAAAACGTATCTGAATATACTGCACAATTCAAGCAGGTTTTGGAAGTAGACAGCACAATTTAAAAAACTCACCCTGTTAGGTAAGTCTAGCACACTACAGCTTCAAAAGCCAGTATCAGAAATAACAAGTGATAGGGCGAGAAGAAGTGGCCTCAAGTTGCACTCACAAGGGTTAGATTAAATATTAGGGAAACTTTTCTGCACCCAAAGGATTGCCAAGTACTGCAACAGGCTGTCCAGGGATGTGGTTGAGTCATTAACCCCACAGATATTTAAAAGACGTGTAGATGTTGCATTTAGGGACATGATTAAATGCTGGACTTGGAATTGTTAGGTTTGCACTTGGACTTGATGATATTAAAGGTCTTTTCCAACCTCAATTCTGGCTCTATGAGAAGTGTTATTTTTCCCTCCAAAAGGCAGGGAATGCCTGGATGAAATGTGTCACACTTCCCCGTCTGCACCATCAGCTCTCAGTCACTACTGGATGTGTTCAGCCTCTTAGGCACCCTGTGATACTGTCATCAAACTAGCTCAGCATAAACCGGAAGAGTTGGCAAAGCTCTGTTGTTTCATTATGGTGCCATGTAAATGCAGAAAAGACATTTGTGGACACCAGCTGGTACAGCCACATGGTCCTCCACTTTTCTACACAGATTTTTCAGCTCAGTGAAGATTAGCTCAAGGATCTCTGTGCTCCATAGGCATGTCAGTGTCAATGACTTTTCTCCATTTCGTCCTCACTGCATTTCGCTAGAGAAAAAACCCTTACATCTGCTCCGTGTTTTATGCAAGTTCTCTCACTTACTATTATTCCATATATTTGTCACAAGATTCATATGGTCACATCTTTGTGATGTGCTGTTTCAATCATTGTACATCATTGTAACCTATTAATATTTTAATCCTTAAGAAAAAGTCCTTAAAATGCATGAGGGATTTATGTGGCAAGATTTTGATGTGGCAGGAGACCGTAGGGCTGCTTTCTATGCAAAGAGGCCAGGGAATGCCCCTGCACTCGACAGAGACAGTTCCAGCTGACTCCAGGATGGACCCACTGCTGGCCAAAACTGAGTGTATCAGTGACAACCCTGTAGACACCAAGGTCAGTGAAGAAGGAGGGGGAGAAGGTGCTCCAGGCACTGGAATAGATTCCCCTGCAGCCCTTGGAGAGAAGACCATGGTGAGGCAAGCTGAAGGATGACAGTGAAACAGCTATCCACCTACAGTTTGTGGAAAACCCTACAGTGACATGCCCTAAAAGAAGCTGTATGCTGTGGAGAGCACTGGAACAGGCTCCTGACAGTACCTGTAGACCTGTGGAGAGAGGAGCCCATGTTGGAGCAGTTTGTGATAAAATACAGCCTGTAGAAGGAGGACCCCACACTACAGCAGTGGAAGAGGAAGAGTAGGAATAAGTTGCAGAGATGAAGTATTATTAGATAATAATTAGAGTAGGAATGAGTTGCAGTCTAATAATTAGATTATGCATTCCCCATCTCTCTTCATTGCCTGGGGGAAGGGAGAAAGAAAAGGAGATATGAATGAAAAAGCAAAGCTAGGCTTGGGAAGAAAAAAGGCAGAAGGTGGTTTTAGTTTCATCTTTGCTTCTATCTTATTCTATTTTTTTTTGTTGGCAATAAACTAATCTTCCCCAAGACAAGGCTAATTTGCCTGTGAAATAACTGGTGAGTGATTTCTGTGTCTTCATCTTGATCTACTAATCTTTTCATCATATTTACTCCCCCATGATGAGGAGGTTGAGTGAAAGAGTGGCAGCCAGACAAAGTTATTCTACCACAGGATAACACGAATGTGCCTCCCATAATGGCTAATTTAAAATCAAATATTCATAATACTAAAATATCACTGTCATAGTTACAGGAGCTGGGACTGGTTTATCATTATGTATACTCTGTATATTCTATACCCTCTATGTCATTCCTGATGGACTTAATAATAAATCATTGGTAACAGCTGCCCTGAACCCATTTCACACTCCAGGCCACAATAGATAACGAAAGAGATCCAGGAAGACATTAGCAACTCCACACACAGCTGGAGAGGTCCTTCCTTGTAATGGGCCCAGCTGCACTGACACAATAGGCAGTTACAACAGCCCACATCATCAAAGGATCCAAAATATCCCAGGACTCATTCACCCATTGTGAAACTTCCTGCCTTGGGGGAGGTACTGGGGATACATAATTTGGGGGGTTTGAGACTGGGATACCACCTCATTAGACCCAGAGAGGAAACAGAACTCCAGCAGGACTGTGGCTCCCAGTCTTGAGGAGACTGCTACCATTTCTCCAACAGAACTGCTGTCTTCCACAGGACCATCATCCTAACTACCAGATTTTTCCTTTCCTTCTGCTTTGCACCCAGGGACACCATGCAGTGCTTGGCACAGGAGCTCACAAGCACTGTGCTGTTCCTGTCCCATGCACAAGATAACAGTTTTGTTATCTTGTGTCATTGTATGTATTGTCATCTTTTTAGTAAAATTGCAGCTCTGACTTGTGCTCTCCAAACCGGGTTCATTTCTCCTGATGGTTTACTTCTAAACCAGCACAATCACCAATTAAGCTACAGTCCTCAACATCATTAATAGAGAACTCTGCATAGTCGAGGAGCTGGAAGTTGTCATAATTATCTTTAATTCACATAGGTAAGTCTATAAAACTGCTAACAAAATAAATAGTGTGTAATAAGTTGCCACATATGTTACACTACTTAAACATTTTGCTAATTGATAGATTTGTTTAAACTTACTCCAGGGCAATGTGAGGGGTAGTCCAGAACTCTTATTTATATTAATAACATTAGCCCTTAGTACACATAATTACACTCATAAACCAGAATTAATCCAAAAAGATGATATAAGATTTGTTGTTTCTGTTGTGAACTGAGCAGGACTCGGGCTGATATGAGCATGAGCTGTCACTGCAAACTGATTAGTGTGTGGTGTCCCAGCACCACTGTTGCTTGCTGTGAGACAGTATTTTATTATCAGGATGAATTATATTCACTAAGTACAGTGATAATATGCAGAAGACCATGTCTCCTGATACTCATTTAGCAACATGCCTTTGCTGACACTTATAACCTTGCCAGTTTTTCCATTACAGGAAGAATATAAAACCAGGTCATTATAAAAATCTTGGAGGCTTTTTCAAGACTATCAGAAAACACTGTTCATAACCAATAAATACGAGATGATAAAAATGCCTCATTTGTAGAACAACCATAGTATTTTATTCAGTATAGCACAGTGCAGCACTCTACTGACAATTTAGAAGTGCTTTTGTGAGTTCCAGTCAGTCATTGGGGCTCACAGCCCTCATTATGGTTGCAGTCTACATAACTAACTTAAACTTCAGTATCTGGCATTCAGGGAAAAAGCATTAACCCACTATACTCCGTATATAAGAGAGAAGGGATGGGATATCTTAAACACAACTGAGTTTTGTTTGCCTAAATTTAAACAAGAGTTGTGCAGACAAGTTCCTGCTTCTGCAGGCATGTGCTCTGCTTTGGGCCTTGATTTTTCTGGACAATTTGAGGTCCTTAAAGAGAATTTCTTCAGTCTGTGAAATTTAATTGTATAATGCATCTTGGTTTCTCATTCTCCTGAATAAACACTGATTTCATAATGCCATATATTTCAGCTAGTTTGGTTCTTGAGGAAATATATGACAAGGAAACATATTGTACTGATAGCTTTGGGTTCTTTCCACAACAGTTACTTTATTGCAGGAATTAATAATGCATATAGAACTTCTTGTGATTTTGTTAAACAGAATATTGATCAAAATAAATATTTAAAGTTGGCTGCTTATTTTTTGGATGATTTTTTTTTAAGATACATATTATAAGCTTGATCTGACCTGGTGGACTTCATGACTTCTTTCAGAAGCTAGTAATCTAGCAACATTAAATAAAGTCTTCTAGGTCTATGTCTAACAAATAGTTC
This sequence comes from Calyptomena viridis, assembly GCA_013390005.1. Lineage (NCBI taxonomy): Eukaryota > Metazoa > Chordata > Aves > Passeriformes > Eurylaimidae > Calyptomena > Calyptomena viridis. Next base: position 14,870 of record WEIV01017176.1, read on the forward strand.
TTCAGAGTATTGTGAACTTAAAGGAATCAACTTCATAAGAGATCCTGTTCTGGTATCAGAACACTTGTATCTATAACTCTTGCAATAACTGACCAGTTTCATTGTAAAGGCAGCTGAGTGAAATTTCTGCAAGCATTCTTTGGTTTTAAATACTGCTGAAATGGCAATCTGCGGGATTTGATAGCACTTCTAATTCATTGAATTGATAACAGTTTTATAAGCATTTGCTTCTGTTTACATAAAGCTACACAGTTATTCAATGTTGTAATGCAGCCAGTTGATTTTAGTGAGGTGGCCCAACAATTCCAGTGTTTTGACAGAATTCCCATGTTAACTAGCCAAGATTTACTTTCCCACTAAGCCAGAAGATAATATACAGTGATAACCTAATCACACTTGAAAACTAGAAGGAAACACATTTCAATAAAGATAGAAAAGGAGATGAAAAACACTCCAAGAGAACAGAAAAAAAAAATCAAGAAACAGACTGAAGGTTCAACAGATTCATTGTTGGTTTTATTTGTAATGAACCAATGCCAAAAAAATGTAGGCTTACAGGAAAAAAATCAAAAAGCGGCTTCAGGCAGAAATTGATGGTGTCATGCTGCTTTCTGCAGTACAATTCTGAATGTTTTTTGCACTCCTTTTGTAACTGACCTTCCGTGGCCTTTTCCTTAATTTTCACACCTGCCACTTCACAGATGTTATCAGGCTTACCTCCTTAATTCCTTTGTCAAAAGCACCACCATTGTACAACAACTCCCTCCCCCTGAAGAATTTATATTGGCCAGTTTGTTCTTACAGTTGTTTTTACAGGCAATAGAAGCTGAGCAACCACCTCCACACACTCTGAGTAGGAATTGAGAGGGAAAATTATGGTACTACCACAACTCTAACAATATCCCTTTCTCTGACATAATGTTTGTCTTGTCTATTCAACTTGGCTTTATAGTGGCATCGTCTTAATTTCTCCAGCAACTTACATTGAAAAAGGGAAGGAGGATGTGAAGAATAATAGTAATAATTTATGACTATAGAGTGAATTGAAATATAAAAATAATGATGATGAAAAAGATAAAGCAAATGGTCCAAGGTGACTAAGGGTAAGTATAAATAGAAATGACAAAAATTATAATCTTGTATAATGACTCCAGAAGAACTGACTTCAGGCATGAAAGCAATATTATCGTTGAAGTCAACATAAAAAAAAATGAAGAGACCAAGCATAATGCAAGAGAATCAATTGGTTCAATTATCCTTCATGAAGTGTGTATTTAAAATGCAAACATGGCTGATGAAAAAAGGAAGTGGAAGAATTCTTCAAAAAAAAAGTAGGATTATTCTTTCCTCCTATATAAGAATGCTTTACTCAGAAATGTAGGAAAAGAGTAACAGAAGTCATTAGATAAAGAAGGTGTTAAAGAAAATGTGGGTCAAGAAAAATATCTGTATAGTGATGTTGGGTTTTTAAATGGTCTGTAGGATTTTCATGATGGAAATGTCATAAAAGAAATGCTCACCTCAAAATCTGACTCTGTCTTAAAAACAGAGGTATTTTGCACACTGACAATGACGCTCATATCTAAAATATCAAGAATGACATCAATGCCATAAAATTGTTGATGACTCACTCTAGTATGATTCTTCCTAGTAATAATTTCTTTTTTTGTGTTTAATCCTGGGCTCAGATAACAGAAATAAATAAATAAACAAACAAAAATCCAACTGCAACTAACTGATAAGTGCATTTAAATTCTGGTTGGTAGTTTCATCAATGTATTTGGAGTGGGATGTGTCACTCCATTTCACTCTTCTAAGCTTTCCAAAATTATCATAACAAAGCTTCTTAAGTCAAATAGCTGGAATGCTTGCAAGAACTCAGAAAGATTCAGCAACTCAAACATAGTTTTTTAAATTTTTTAGCTGATAATAATAACTATCACAGAGTTATTGAAGTTGAGAGGACCTCTGGACATCGTTTAGTCCAAGCCACCATCTCAAAGCAGAGCTGATTATGGCAGGTTACTCAAGGCCATGTACAGTTGGGCTTTGAATATCGTCAAGGACAGGAACTTTGCAACCTCTCCGGGTAAGCTGTTCCAATATCTAACTACCCTCACAGCTAAAACATGTCTTCTGATGTTCAAATAGAACTTTGTATATTTCAACTTGCACCTCTTGCTTGTTGTGTTGTCACTGAACACTACAGAGAAGACACAAGGTAGCAGCATGGCTTGTGAGTTGGTGACTTTTATAGAACCACATAGTGGATGCTATATAATAGCATATAATATATGAATATTCACATTTGGAGGTGGGAGGCATAATCTACCAAGGCAGAATAAGGTTCTACTTCAGCATAATTGTATTCTCACATAGAATACCATATGAATTAGTTTTTGGTTTGGGGTTTGTTGGTTTTTTTTTAGTTGATTGGTTGGTTCAGGTTGGGGTGTTTTTTTAGTAGTGGTAGGTAAGAAATATTAACAAAATTCAACAATTCAGCCTTTGAAGGTGAAATCATAAACATTGTCAGAGTGAAATTTTCACCCATTTTGGTAAGATCTTCACAACTAATCTGCAGATTTACTTCCATTCTAAGTATTAGAACCTACCTCAGTAGATCAAGAATCCACTAAAAGCACCAGGAAAACAAAGTAGGTACAGAAAATGAATGAACTTTTACCTAAAATATCCTTGGCACTTGGTTTGTTTCTGTAAGGAATTGTAAGGAATGGGACTACGTGAGGAGAAATAGAAGCCATTTGACAAAACCAGGGAAGGACATCTTTGCAAAGTCATTTGCTACTTCAGTGAGGTGGGCTTTAAACAAGGCTAGTGGGTAATACTGAAAATACCTGAAGAGAAGTGGAAGCCCAAGGGGAAGTGAAGAATCACCCAGAGGAATCTGTGTTAATGGAGGCACTCTCATTGTACCTATGGAAGCTGCATGACCAGACTCATTGCAAGTGTCTGCACACAGCATGGGAAACAAACTGGAGAAATTCAAGACTGCCTATGAACAGTTCCAGAGCTGTGGTCTCATTAGGATCACAGATATGTAACGAGGTATGACTCATGAACAGAGTGCTACAACAGATGGATACAGGCCATTTAGCATGGATCGGACAGGAAGGCAATCAGGAGGGGTCGAATTTAGAGCAATGGAGTAGTTAACATGCATGGAACTTTACCTTGGAGCTAAGAGCAAGCTGCTCATGGACAGACCAACATGAGTGATGTCATGGTGAGTATCTGCTACAAACCATCTGATCAACAAGCCTTCTAAAGGCTCACAAAGGCTTCTTCTAAGAAGCAAAAGTGAGATGAATAGCAGAACTAAAGATATGGACTTCAAATGTATCAGGTTTTAGCTTCCTCTGGAATCTGGTTGGTGGGGGCACATGAAAGACTGACCTATACAGCCCAGGAGAGCTAGCTCATCTTCAACAGTCCTTTCCAATGTGCAGATAGTCTAACAATCATGTGAGATGGCCAGATTAATTGAACAGGGAACACATGACTGATTTTAAATGCAAAAATTAAATACACAGAGGGTAGAAATGGGAATCAGCTACATGGAGAATGACAGAGATATTGCCCAAGCATACAGGTTTGAAATGAAAGCTGAAATGAAGTTGAAACTTGAGTTGGAAATAGAAAAGAATGCTATAGACTATAAGCAGGATTTCTGTAAGTACATATACAGCAAAAGGAAAACAGAGAAAAATGTGATCTCATTTTTCAATAGGCAAGGGATCTAGTGATAAATGATGCAGAAGAGACTTAGAGCCACTTCTGTCTCAGTTTTACTGACAAGGTCTGCTCTGAGGCTTGCCAGGTCCCTAAGACAGGCAGCAGTCTGTGGGAATAAAGTCTTTCCCCATAGAAGAGGGAAATTGAGTTAGAAATCATCAAAACATGTTTGACACATGCATCACTCAGGCAGTGTGATGACATCAGAGCATCTGAATATACTGAGGAAGCTAACCAATATTATTACAAGACTATTCTTTATATTCAAAGGCCCATGATTATTAAGAAACACTCCTGATGAAAAAAAAAAAAAAAAAAAAA
>WEIV01017176.1:19315-44004 GCA_013390005.1 Calyptomena viridis
CCCTGCCTGGGAAGCAGACGCTTTGCTCAGCATCTGACCACAGAAAAAATCAACACATGAACAGTGAAGAGGTTTGAACTCAAGTTTGGATTCATATCAAAGCTGACATCACATCACAGAGATAATCATAACTTTAGACATTTCCTTGCTCTTCACTGAAACAGTCTCCATCTCTCCTGCTATATGCTATTACTGGGATATGCACCACAGATATGCATACCCATCATTGGTTGAATCCCACACAGACAGAGTCAAATTCCACATGAAATTTCCTTCCTCTGACATTTCTTTGTACTCCACAAAGGATCATAATGAAATGCTAATCCTCTACATTATTCTCAGTGCAGACAGATTTCTGAACTTACTGTGACATTCATGTGATGGACATGGATTTCAGCATATACAAGACGTTCCTCCTTTACCTAGCATCCAATCTACTTGACAGCTTATGTCCTTTATACTTAGAGAGTTTTGCATTTCTCCTTGGCTACATGAACTCCTGGCTGATTTTAGCCCAGTAACTTGGTTTAATTATATCAGTTAATTAACCCATTCCACATGGGTTAATTAACTCCTCTGGAAAACTAAACAAGATGCAAATCCCAATGTTGATCTTCTACCAATAACACAAAAAGAAGGGTTACGCACAGTAACTAAAAACTTAGTAGTCTGTTATTTGAAAAAAGTTACAAAACTCTTATTTATGTAAGTAAGTAAAATTTCAACTATTTGCTAATACTTAATAAAGAGAGAAATACTAGGTTGATTTAGCCATCTAAATCTTATTTTACTATTACTTGTATGAGCCTATTCTTGTATTTATTTTGCTTAGCTTAAGATTACCATCTGCTATACTTTCTTGACTTGAAATGGGGTTTATCTTCCATTCACAGGGAAAAACAAGTTTGCTGCATTGTTTCCGTAAGCAGTTTCCTTGAGCATCAGAATAATTTGACTCCTTGTGTTCACATGTAAGGGTTTTCAGCGAAAATGTTTAGACTTCCGTCAGGTTTGAGCACAATACTACGGATCCCTCAGATTCCTTTTGAGACCTAAATGTTTATATAGACCTGTGCTCAAACTAGCTTGTTCACTCTTAAGAAATACAGGCCTTTCAAAAATTATGAATCAACTGTCAAAATCCTTAGAAGTTCATCTCTCTATCCTGAAGAGAGTAATAGTATGCCTCATCTCAACTTCAGAACAAATAACACCATTACAACTCACTTTCTTTTTCTCATCTATTATGTTACAACATTATGAAAATTAGAGCATACAGGTAATGTGTGGGTTTAATGCACAGAATAGGAAAACAATATTTCAGTGACCTCTGAGTCTGGTGATGGCTTTGTCAAAAAATAATGGATCCAGGACCCTATTTCAGTTAGATATTTCCTAATGCCAATCTGCCGCAGAGACACTAAACCAGCTTTCTTGTATTATATGTGGTATAAAAGGTATAAATTTGTTATTCAGTGGTTCAATCAAGCTTCAGGCCTGCCAACTCAAAGCCACATTTGATAGTCAAGCTCAGATTAGTCTGTATGAAGAGAAAACATTAACAAAATGTGACAAATACATTAGTGTGACTTGGCTTTAGAATGTTGTTGTTTTTAACTTTCTTCCCTCAAGAAAGACAAAAATATTCTCTCCAAGACTTGGGAAAGAAAAACACATTGCCTTTGCAATACAATCATAGCTAATAAGAGTTTTTCAATTCAGGAACAGCATATTTACAAATATGCATTACAAAAAAATTAGTCCTTGACATTAACTTTGCACAGAGAACTTCTACATGCTTTACATGCTTTGATAAGGAGAAGCTTACCTTCCTCCAAGAGTGAGATCCTGACCTTGGAAGTTGTGTATGTGAGTGTTACGGCTACTTACTACCCCTCTCTACATCATCACTTATAGACTATCTTGCTTTTATGTAAAGGTGCAAAGCTTAAACTGTGTGTCCTCATGTCCCAGATCAAGCATTAGAACAAAATAAGAAAACTATTATGTATTGAAACGTACTCCTAATTCAAGATACAAACACAGACTAGCACAGGGAAGGGGTGTCCCTCTGTGCTGGCTTGTTACCTCCACTGTAGTTCAGAAAGGAAAACATCTCAGTTGTCCTTTTCCCTGCAGAGACCCTGTGGAGACAGAGCAGTGCAATCCAAGAAGCATATTGCAAGACGACAGGTGAGTTAAAGCCACTGCTTTTTATTAAATCTGTCTGCTGACATTTATTTTGGATAAAGGCGACAGAGAGGGTCAGAGGATTTTCTGTTAAACGTAGCTGCTTCTTTGAGTTGCCCTAAGATCCATCATGCCAATCAGTTTCTCTGTCAAACTACATGCTGCATCTTCACCTCTGCATCAAGGTTTGGACGTAGTAGATGTAGCAAGTACTAACTACTAACCACAAGGCTGTTTTCTGGAAGGGATGCTGCTCCCAGGGAATATTCATTTAGCCTGTTCCAAGGCTTCACTCCACAGGGGCTCTACTAAGAAGCATAATGGTGTGGAAGCCAGAATTTAACCCTCAACATATAATCACAAGTTTAATACGTGGTTTCACCTCAGGCATGTAATGGTAAGCATTTTGATTGTAACAGACTTGCTTGCAGCCAATTGAGAAACCTTGAACTGTGTTCCTTAATCATGAGGGGTTTGGTTGGTTGATTTTGTTTCTACATTTTATTCTGGTTGGCTAGTGGAAGCACAGTTTCTTAGTTAGACCTGAAATCTATCCAGATCAGAAACATTATGCATTTTAACAAGGATTTCTGCAGTTAGCCTAAATTTACACTTGTAGTTTATTGCTTAAAATGAACTAGATTTTCTGTTTATTGGATATATTTTCGTGGTAAAGGCAAGGAATTTCATCAAAGAGGAAATACCTATTTTTTTTTCATCAACTGATATATTTTGTCATCTGAAATTGTTGTATATTACATTATTTCCTGCATATCAGCAAAAGAAATTTGTACACTATTATTAATATGCATGGTTTATATGCCTCTTATCAGTTCAGTTTTTACAGACTCTTGTTTAGGTTTGTATGTGGTCATATTTTGGTAACTTTGGTATTTATGAAGATTACACATAGGAAGTAATAAAAATAAGCCTGCATAGTAAAAAGTGAAAATTTCCCTTTTGCGGTCACATATTCTTGAGGGAAAAAAAAGCTGGGTTTTTAGCTGATAGTACTTTTTAAACAAAACCTATTTAAAAATACTTGTTCTATGTATAAAATATAGGGGTAGAAGAATCAGAAAAGATTTCCTGTTAAATCACAGTGATAGTGAATATTTGAAAATTCAATAAACTAAATGTAATATGGACTGTAAAAAAAACTAAAATAGAATGTTAAACATCAGTTCAGCACATGAGTAGCAGAAGCTTCCCATCCAAGTGGGAGAGTATAGAAGATACCCATGGATCATCTATGCATGCCCAGAGCCTGTCTAATCAAAACAACTCAGCATCTACTTCCAGAGACTAAAAAACTGATATCTACATTCTCCAATGGACCTGATGCAAGGGACCCAGCCATACACACCCTTTGTAACTACCGGATATAAAGGCATTTGAATGAATTGCACGAAAACTGAGTTTTCATTCCTGAAGTGAGGAACCAGATCCCACACTTCAATATTGTCTACCTCACCAGCTACATCTACTATAAGGCTATCAGCTAATCTAACTATGGACTATTTTCCACTTCTTCCATCGAAGTTGGTCCTCTGTACAGAAAGGAATACAAGGATCAAGAGTTAAGGAGAAAAGTATAAAAGCATGTACCTAAATTACATGTTCAAATTTGGATTTTTTTTTGTATAAGTGCTGAAAGAAGTCTCAATTTAACAAAGTGGCTACTTTTTTTTTTTGCTGCACAGATTCAAATGGCAGACTTTACAACTCCAAATTTGAAAATGTTAACCGTAAACCTCCATTTAAAACCTTTACTACAGTAAATAAAATATACTCACTTTACATGATAATGTATTTCAATGTTTCCTGGGAGCCAAATACAATATTATAGATTTCAATAGCATAATATATAATGTGACATAAAGATTAAACTAAAAATTGTACATGGTTCTCACAGTCAAGATCTTAATTAAGAGTTCTCTCTTTCTTTTTCATCAATTCCATTTTAAAATCATAGAATAATAAAATAATTTGAGTTGGAAGGGACCTTTAAAGGCCATCTAGTCCAACCCTCCTGTAGTAAGCAGGGACATCTGCAACTAGTTCAGGTTGCTCAGAGCCCCCTCCAACCTGACCCTGAGTGTTTGTTTCTAGAGACGGGGCATCTACAGCCTCTCTCGGCAAACTGTTCCAGTGTTTCACCACCCTCATAGTAAAAAATTTCTTCCTTGTCTCTCATCTTACTCTGCCCTCTTTTAGTTTAAAACCATTACCCCTTGTTCCATCACCATAAGACCAATTAAAAAGTCTTATAGTTCTTATAAGCCACCTTTAAGTATTGAAAGGCCATTTAAAATGTCCAAAGAACCTACTTTTCTCCAGACTGAAGAAGTCCAACTTTCTCAGCTTTTCCTCACATGAGAGGTGCTCCAGCCCTCTGACAATTTTTATGGCCCTCCTCTGGACTTGCTCCAGTAGGTCTATGTACTTTTTGTGCTTGGGACTCCAAATCTGGATACAATACCTCAGATGAAGACTCATGAGAGCAGACTCACCTCCCTCAACCTGCTGGCCACGCTTCTTTTGATGCAGTCCAGGATATGATTTGCTTTCTGGACTGCAAGTGCACATTGGTGGCTCACGTCCAGTTTTTCGTCTACCAGCATCTCCAAGTCCTTTTCCACAGGGCTGTTCTCAATCTGTTCATCTCCCAGCCAGTGCTGATAATGGGGGTTGCCCCAGACCAGCTGCAAGACGTAGCTCTTGACCTTGTTGAACCTCATGAGATTTCCATGGTTCCAGTTCTCAGGCTCATCCAGGTCACTCTGGATGGCATCCCATCCTTCAGTTGTGTCAACTGCACTACTCCGCTTGGTGTCAACAGTAAATTTAGTGAGGGTGCACTTGATCCCACTGTCTGTGTCATTGATGAAGATATCAAATGTGGTGGTGTATATTATAAGTTTATATATCCATTTGTATTTCATTTTATGTACAGTTCTGTTATCCCCAGTTATCTCCTTATAGCCTTGCTTGTAAATGGACTGCCCCGNATTGGTCGCCTGGTGCCTGAATCTGCCCAAAGCCCCTCGGGGTGGCTGCGAGCTAGCCAGGGGTTTTCGGGGTACAGCCATCTGAGGAGGGGCTGTGACAATCAAACAGTATTAGTCTTAATATGGACGCCTGGGGAACATCACTTGGCACCTACCTTTATTTGGTCTCTGAGCCATTGACCACTACTCTCTGGATACGACCATCCAACTACTTTCCTATCCATCTAACAGTCCATCTATTGAATCCATCTCTCTCCAATTTAGAGAGAAGGATGTTGTGGGGGACTATGTCAAAGATCTTACAGAAATCCAGATAAATGAAATCAGTAGCCCTTCCCTCGTCTACTGATATAGTCACTCTATCATAGTAGTCCACTATGTTTGTCAGGCAGGATTTGCACTCGGTGAAGCTGTGCTGTCTGTCTTGAATCACCTCCCTGTCCTCCACGTGTCCTAGCAAAAATTCTAGGAGGTTCTGTTTCACATTCTTCCCAGGCACAGAAGTGCAGCTGACAGGTTGGTATTTCCTGGTGTCCTTTTTTCTACTCTTTTTAAAAATGGGTGTAATGTTTCCCTTTCTCCGGTCACCTGGGACTTTACCTGACTGCCACAACTTTTTGAATATCACGGAGAATGGCTTAGCACATACATCAGCCAATTCCCCTAGGAATTTGGGATGCATCTCATCAGGCATAGACTTACAAACATTCAGATTCCTCAGGTGGCTGACTGCACTTTTAAACAATCCTATAACTTTCTTGAGAACTATTGGAGTTAAAACACTGCATTTTAAAGAAAACTAGGGTTTAATATGGCTTTCGCAAAATAGACATTAGCTTAACAAATCTCTGATATCTTATCTATAGTAGAAATTATAACTATATAGCATAGACTTTGGCATTTAATAATACAGTGATACACAGGGATGTAGTGTATACCAACTAATGTGAAATTTATTGTTTAAATTTTTCCTTCAACAGGATACAAAGCAAAATAATATATTTACTGTCTCCAAGGGACATCTGAAGTTCAGTTATCAAATTTCTTACATTAAAATACCTAGCAATAGGTATTTTAAAAAATACTCAGGCTTGACATGTTGGATGAGAAAAACGTCTTTAAACAAAGTCTATTGGATTATGAGCAAATATGTTAAACATAATTCCCATAAGTTAAGTTGCTATCATCTAAGAAAAAAGACAATTCACGTACTTAGAAATTGGAATATAGCAGATGGATTATATCAAGTTTTTGTCATGTTTCACTGCATTTATGTCATGCAACTGGCTTTATTTAATGTTTGACAAACTCTAATTTGAAATCTAATTGCTCTGCAAGGAAAATCATCAGGTAGTTACCTCTGAACACAGGATTATTTAAAAACCTGCAGAATGCAACTAGCCTTTTTTACTAAAAAAACCAAAACCAAAACCAAACCAACCAAACAAAAAACCCCCCAACAACCCCCTCCCCCCAAAAACCTGAAGAGCCTTTTGACACGACACAGAGATATGCAGACATATATGCAGACATATATATTTTTCAGATTGGTACATAAGTATTCACAAGAACACTACACAATTTAAATATTTATATTTTGTCACAAATACTGATAGGATTTGTCTGTGTTTAAGCCATCTTGCCTACCATATTCTTTAGGAACAGCTACAATTTTCAAATGTATCAACATGTGAGAATTCTTCTACATACAGTTAAGTCTTTAAAATATTTACATTAAATAAATGTATTTCCATGGGCTAATCCTCCATTTCTTTTACTAGAAATCATCGTTGTGATTCTATTGTATTATCCAGACCCAAAGCTGCTGGAAAAGAACAAAGCTGTATACTTGTGACATAGAAGCAAAACATGGTAAAACATTTTCTTTTAAAAGCATTCTCTTCTTTTACTTTCATTAAAATATAACAAAACAAAGAGTGATTTGGTCAACCTGATCTCTTTTCCTCCATGAAACATTTATTATTTCATTCTACTTGCAGAAAATGGACATACTTAACAACTCTTTGTATATATCAGACCCTGAAAGTAAAGTAATCATTTCCGCCTGTTTGGAAAGCAAATTTATATTGAATGAAAATATTCTGGATCTTCAGCATAATATCCAAAAGTAATGAAAGAAATTTAACAGCTTTAACACCAGCTTTTGTATGTCAGAACTACAATACAAATAGCCTTGAACCCAGTTCAGTAAAAATACACATAAGTAGTGTACATAATTACACTGTCCTCTTGATTTGGATAGTTATGATCAGAATGCTGTCTTTTTTCTCCAACATTGAGCTGTCTTCTGTCATGCTATGTCATACATTTATTGACTTTAACCAAACCAAGGACTAAAATTTAAGCAGTGAGATGCTGGCCATATATCTTGTGTCTCATGATCTCCATCCCCACTACCCAACCACACATTCATATTGTTGGAACTGATTACCATGATTTCACCATTCTATTCTATTTTCCAGGTTAAAGTTTCTCTACTGTCTTGTGTTTTATATGCAAATTTTTTTTCCATTGTTTATCTTGTCTTTCTATAAAACATTTTCTTAACATTAACTCTTCAGCTATAATGGATCTATTTTTTTCGGCATGCCAGCAAAGGAGATGAACACCTGCTATTTTCATTTTATAGATGGAAAATGAAAGAATCTGCCTGAAGCCACAAAGTTAGCTAATAGCACTATATGGATTGACTCCTAGCTGTCTGATATAGTCCCCAGTCCCTCAGTGATACTAACTTGATTTGAATGATCACTGCCAAACAGCACTCCTGAGAATGGGAAATTATGACCTGTTGACTGGGACCACCAGACAAACCCAAAAGGTATCAGAGCACAAGAAAAAGACCATTCACATTGTCACAAATGGAAATCATCACGAAAGGAGTTTTTGCATTCCAAATCACACAGCTGTAAAGGCTGGGACATACAAAATTTGAAATATGTGTGGACTTAGTAGTTTCCATATAGCTTTAATTAAATTCATGAGTGCAGCTGACCTGGATTTTTGCAGTTGCAGTCAATGATTTGTCACAGTCATTTTTACAAATTTTTGTTCTACGGTTTTAGTCTTACTCAAGGGTTACAATGGAAAGATCCCAGTCAGGAACCTATGATGTAACCAACTGTAAAGACATTTTATAGTACTCATACATTAAATGGACTGAAAGAGTGGGAGTTTGACACATATTAGAACTTGAATTGCAGACTATCTTAATTTTCTATGGTGGAGATATCCTCTGTACACTTAAGATAGCACTGAAAAACAGTGAAGTGCTATGTAGCACTTAGTAAATTGCTAAACTTGACAAATTATATTTTTAAGATTTTTTGCAAATTATTTTATCCTCATGCTTCATTTTCAAGCACTGCAGATGTTGAGATGGACTCAAAGCTGTGGATTTTCTTGTCCGTTATTATGTTTAGTGTAAACTGTTACAATTCAGCAGCTACTTCAAAGTAATTTACAAAATATGTTCAAACAACAGAGTATTCAGAAGAATTACAATATTGGGCTTTTGGTGTTGTTTTCTGATTTTGTTTGTTTGTTGTTTGGCTTTTTGCTGTTTGGTTGGTTGTGTATTGGGGGGGGAGCTGGATGAGTAATATTTTTAAAACATTAATGGTAAATATGGATCTTGGCAAATATTTTCTCTGTAAACAACTCAAGGACCGAAAATTCTGCTGCAGTAGAATTAGTGAGTGTTTTCAATTGGTTTCAAATATGTGATTTTATCCCAGGAATTTAAAATCTATTTAAACCACATTGAGATCAAACCTATTTAACTGTATCAAAAGTCCATACAGCTTTCTATATTGTCGATGGAAACAGAGAGATTAGAGAATTCTCTCTCTTTTCGTAATCTATTTTCAGAATGACCTTAAGCTGACTAGGTTCTTAGGTACTTTAGCTAAGGACCTGAAGATACCTGTTCCATGAAAGCTACTCGATTTACTCAGAGCAACAGAACAGATAATGGATTGTAAGAGGGAGGAAAGCATTTCAGTCACTTGTTTAAATTTTAACTTGAAATCTTTAGGGTATTTTTGTTACTTAAAAAAACCATGAACTTTAAAAAACAAATTTTTTAGAAGTGTGTGTTTTGTAGTCAATGTTTTGTTCACATGCCAGCTGATGGCTGGGCATGGAAATATACAACTGTAGATGAATGTTGGAATGCCAGCTGATAGAAGTGTTCTTTAAAGAAAGGTGACCATGCTAACTGTGGTGGGATACTGGGTAGACAGACTAAATGTTAACTTAGAGAGGCATTCTGAATTGAAAAGCATGTTTGTTGGTATATATTTGGCAGAATGTGTAACAATTACTTCTTTGTGTAAGAGTAGGCTATGCATTTAAATTCACATATCTTTAAGTCTCAAATAGACTGTGGATCAAAGTGTGTGACAGCTTATCCAATCTTGGTTTGTAAGGAAAAAATAATTCCTATTTGCAGTCTTTGGTCCAAGTGTGTGTGGGGGGTTATTTCTTTGTTTTTCATAAGTATATTTCTGAAATTTCAGTTTATTAGAAAAGTGTTTCTGTGACAACCTGTATAGCACAAGCTATGTATGCCCAGAAATGAGGTTGAACAGATCTCAAAATACTTTACATTTTCTTGCAGTTTCTTAGGAGGGTCTTAGGCTGCAAAAGCAAACATTGCCATAGCATAATTCTTTTAAATTGTGCTGATTTAACTGTGAAACTTCTACTGGTGACACAGTTATGATCTTGCAGTGATTTGAATAGCAGTGTAGCATCTGTAGTCCCTTGTCCCTGAAGATCCTCAGTGGAAAAGGAAGAAGGATCTAATCCAAGATATCATTTGTCCCCATTCTTCTCTGAGGAGGCCTTTTTCTCCATCTACAGACAGACCGTTGACTTGTTTCTATGTTCACAGAATCACAGAATATTCTGAGTTGAAAGGAATTCCTAAGGATCATCAAGTCCAACTCTTAAGTGAATGGCCCTTACAGACATTGAGCCCACAACCTTGGTGTTACTAGCAGCATGCTCTAACTAATCAACTGAGCTAATCTCAGGGTCTAAGGACTGATGAAATTTATCTGTCCATGAAAAGAAGGTCTTTCTAGCAGAAAGATTTTTTTATTGTTATATTTACCCTCCAGTGAATAAAAATATATGTTGCTAAGTATGATAACATAGAAAATTGTCTTCCTGTCTGTCTTTCAAAAGAGTCTATCCCAATTTGAGAAGACTTTGGTTTTTGACTGTTAATGGAATGACTAAACAATTTCCCTGAATGTTTGATCTAGATTTCAGCTTGTTTCATATAATTAGTTGATATTTTCAAGATGAAAAATTCTCTCAGATCTTGCCAGTGGATTTTGTTGGTTTCAGAACACTTTCTTTGTGTATTCTTTCAATCCAACTTATTCAGAAATATTTTATTTTTGATGAGGGATAATTTCCCCACCGTTGGTAAGCTTTCATACATCTCTGAATTTCAGCCTGAAGAACACAAACTGTGGATTTTAGTTGCAAGAACTCTAAGGATATAATGAAGTAAACATTGAAAATCAGATCAAGGAACTGTTTAAATATAAACATACACTTGCATGGGTAAGTGGGAACCACTTAAATTTAAATATCTGAAAAATTAGACATATAAATTTTATTATTGAAAGAGCAATAAGTAGATAAAACCAGAAATTCATATGTCCTTGGGCATATATTTTAGGATAAAATATGTTGTCCCCTAGGAACTTTCCTTTCATGGAGTAAAGATGAACCAGGACTCAAGATCATAATATTAAACACAAATTTTATATTATTAAGCTAGGAAAAATTAGTCTCCCCAAGTAGTTTCTCTACTGACTGGCACTGATTTGCTATCCCCTAACACATAGCTGATAAAGCCTTCAGCTCTCTATACCATTTGCCTAAGGAATGATTATCTTGAAAGCTATCATTTTAGTAGAATTGAAAATGTGAGAATCAGAGGAATCTGCAAGCTGCACACAGATTGAATTGTCAAATCAACTATGAGCAGTGACCAGAAAATCTGATCATCTGTGTTATTCATAGACTACATATATGGAAATGCAGCATAGTAATCAAGCTTGTTAAAATATAACATTAGATGACACATACTTCCTTATTTAAAACAAACAAAAAGCCAAATAAATTGACTCCAAACAATCAAAAAAACCCAAAACAGAACAGGTTATGAATTTATTTGAAGAAGTGAAATTTTCCTATGAAAAATCTTGCTGTCTATGCTAAGAGAGATCACAATACATACAGTACAACTCATTTCATAATCTGGAAGGTGAACTCAGCAATAAAAATTATTATAATAATATATTTTTGTGTATGTTTTTCAGCTCCACACAAGTTTTAGCAGTCCTCTATTTTCATTTCAGAAAAGAATGTGAATAATAAAAAATACAGGCATATCTCAAGGAGAATTTAAAAACTAAAGGTCCTAAGAGATATACTGAAGATTACTGTGTTCTGATAATGCAGCTGGGATTTCAGTATACCTAGAATAGAAATGAGAGATGTTCTCAATGGAAAACAGTGCAGTCAGGACAAGAGGCAGCTCAGTAACTTCTGAAGGTGGGCTACCTCAGGGCATTCTAAGATACAGAGCAGTAAAGTAATTTGGTTTATGTCTCGTTGCTATTTTCTGATTTTACTGGGTTAAGACTGTCTTTTCTGGTTTCTTTTTGACCTTATTTCAAATGTTATAATCAATAAGTACAGCTGAATTTTTTTTTTTTTTAAACTTATCTGTTTTTTAAAGTGAATTCATGAGTAATTGATGACCCACTTGTGTTTTTTGCATCTATTGAGGATCCTAAAGTTAAATATCATTTCATGCAAAAAATATATTCTTGCATCCTGGTTCTGGCCAGGACAGGGGGAATGTTTGCAATAGCCAGGAGGGGACATGACTAGGACCTGGCGGTTATTCTATACCACTTCACCTCCTTTCCAGGGGTGTAGGGAAAGGAGTCTTTTCAAGTTGGGAGTAGAGTGGCAGTGGTTTGTGTATTGCAGGTACCCACATGGTGAGCTTTTCTGCTGCAGTGAGTCATTTACCTTTCTTGTACACTCTGTTATTAACACTGTTGCTGTTAGTTTTTGTTTCTCATTTCATTGATGCTTCCAGTAAATAATTTTTATCTCAAGTCATAATATTTACCATTTTTACCTCCAATTCTCCTCTCCAGCCTGCTGCAGGAGGAGGAGAAGGTGAAGGGGGGGGAGTGAGTGAATGGCACATGGTTTGGAGTGTTTCGGTGGAAATGCTAAATTGGGGAAGACCATTCCTAAACTGCGGCACCTGGAAATCAAGAAAACTAGCTGTATTTCCTACCAAATCTTATTTTGCCTCAAAAAGTTGATAATATTTGTCCTCCCAGAGAGAAGTTCCTCCCAGTCAACATATTCTAATAAACATCTGGTCATGGAGAGACAGCCTGTGATGTCCAGAAATATCCATAGTTTCACTTAATCATTAGATATACTAGAAACATAAAAAAAGAGTTAAACTGAAAGCTAGCTAAAAGATTAGTAGGTTGACAAACATAGATTTCCAGATCGTGTATTAAAAAATGAGGAAATGTATTAGAAAAAGAGGGTTCAAGCCAAGACCAAAAAAGTACTTGAGGAAAGGATAAATACAAATTTTATAAACTTAAAACATACAGAACAAACACTAGGACAATAAATGTAAGCCAACCAAACAAGAAGGGAGAGAAATGGTAGCATATGATTATTTAAAAACACTATATGAACCAGATCTATCGCAAGTAGTTTTACAAAAATAGCTTCCCTATTCCTTAGATCTTGCAAACACATCAGTCCCTGAGAAATGTGTTGCTTTTCACTTTTGCTAACATTTCCTAAAGTAAAGAAAGATGGAAGCAGGAAATGGCTATTTCATGCCCCTCATGTTTAGGTTTCAAAAAAGATTTCTTCATGAAATAAAAATGATATCTGTCAAAAACTAGATTCCATTACTAGATAACATCAAGATGTAAAGAATTGTAGATAAGTCTTAAAAATTAAATCGCTCAGCAGTTACAGAAGAGACTTTGCTATGGGTATTCCCAGCAGTAGTCCTAAACACAGGTCTGATAGTTCTACTATAATTGATAGGCATCCATAATTTTGGGCAGAATCACATCACTCTCAGAACCGCAAAATCACAGAATAATTTATGTTAGAAAACACCTATGGACGCTACTCAGCCTGCTCCCTGCTCAAAGTATATCCAATTAAATCGAGATACTCTGGGCTGTGGTAGTTGAGTATAGAACACTGTTAAGGATAGATGTTCTACAACGTCCCTGTGTAACCTGTTCCAGTATTTGAGCCTTCTCAAGATTTCTTTTTCTTAAGAATATAATCAGTATTTCCCATGTCCCAACTTCTTTTTTACTCATCCTACTACTGCAGTATTACAAGAGGAGTCCCAGAAGTTGACTGCATCTCAGAATGTGTTTAATCACTGTAATATAGAAACATATAAGAGTGAGGAAACTATTTTGTTGTTCTGTCTTCTTTTTTTCTGTTTGTGTATTTGTTTGCTAAGACATAAGAATTTAACATTACTGATTGTTTAATCTTCACTAACTGATATTTTCTAGTGGAAAAACATTTTATTAAAACAATTATGACTGAATCTGATCAGCATTCAGTTTATCCTATTTTAACTAGCATATGAATAAGAAAGTACAATTGATGATATGACATTTTAAAAATTCTAAAATCTTTATGTAGCTGATTTCTTTTAAATTGAATTTTAAAACACAAATAGCTCCACAGGGATAATGAAACTTCTAGAAATGCATTCAGATTCAGACTGTTAGTACAAGCATATTAGTGGTAAAGGTTGGACTTTTTACATTGTTTTTTCTCCAATATGCTGGCAATTGTTACCATATATCTCTTTAAGTCAAAATGGATCTTGAATAATGAAACATTTATATAAATTTTTTGAAAAAAAATTCTCCTTAACACTTTAAGATTATTAAGGACTATTGAAAACTGCTAATTCTTTCTTGATGTCAACTTGAGTGAGCAGTAAAGTTTCTTCAATGGTTTAATGAATGAAATTAATCACGTTAGATAGGCACCCAACCATGCAACAGGTCTACTTCTTATAAACAGTGTATTTCTTTCTATTTTCATCTAATAACCATCTTTAAAACAAAAGACTTTTTTTTCTGTTTTTATTGCATTTCACCTGGTCAATAGCAGAGTTCCAATCTTACTGTAAAGCATTGAAGTCATTCTTTCCCTCTCCACTTATTTGTCATCTTTTAAATGCTGACAGGGACCTAACTATCTCTTTTATACCATCAGCTCTAATATTTATTCACAGAACATCTCTTCTTAACAAGTTGGCAGTCATAATAATTTTTTTCTAAGCCACAACTGTGACTTTATGATTTTTTATTAATCTATATGACTTTTTTCCCCCCAGAACTATTCTATTCCTGAAATTTAAGATTAGAATTATCTTGCCAGGAATAAGTAGGGCTTGTTGCTTTAGATATAACATGACATGAATGAAGATAAGGAAATATTCCCCTCAATTGGTTGATTTCTTATTTTAAAGAAAGAAGTTATAAGATATTGGAAAAGAAAAGCATTGATTTCAGTTGAAAAGCAACTTTCCTTTGCTTTCTCCCCAAAAAGTAGGCAGAATTTCCTATACATTGTTATTGTTTGAGAACAGAAAGTAGAACTTGTGAGAGATGATTGCATAAATATACAGTAGCATTTAAACAAAAATATTGCTTTGAATTAGCACATTTACCTGTACTAATAAACATTTTCTTGTTGGCTGTGTCTCTTAGGTGCTGAGTGTATTTGGAAGCGGATGAGATACTAATTCCTTTCTTGACATCTCATAGCTCACAAAAGGTTCAGAGGTTCAGTAGCATTGGTAAAAACAATATAGTATAAATTCTAATGTATCAATTTCTAATGCAATTTTACTTTATTATCTGAATTGGTTGTGATGAAAATTTATTTAGGTTGTCTGAAACATAGACCTTTTTTGGTCTATATATATTAGAAGCTATATGCAAAATATACTAAGGTAAAAAAAAAGGGGAAAAAAATTTACCAACAGCAACTACAAAATCCATTTATTTCCAAATGTGAGTATTTCATGATGGAAGCAAACAGTTTAGTCTAAAAGCAAACAACATATGTAAAGTGCTTTATAATATTTTCCTGAGTACCAAGAGGTTTTTAGCTAATTAATATGTGGAAAAAAGTTAAAATTAGCTCACATTTTCAACCTTTCAGTGCTGCTTGTGGGTTTTTACAGGCTTTATATTCACCACAGTCTTGTATTTCAAATATGTTTAGACAAAAGAAGCAGAGGCATTATTTTTAGGCAGAGAATAGCAGAAATTTTTAATTCAGACATGCTATTCCTATAAAGCAATTTCCTTTATTACTTGAAGGTATGCCTCCATTCTTTTTGCAGTAGTTCAGTACTATTTCCAAACACTCAGGTATATGTTAGTGCAACACTAATGCATATTTCATCCAAAATCAATTGTTAGGAAGCAGCAAGGACTAGCAGCTCCTTAAAGGCACCAGAAATTGAGGGGGATGACAAAGAGAGCTGGCAGAACAGGTTCTCATGTTATGAATGGAATGATGCATTTCAATCTTAAGAGAGAAACAGCATGCTTTATTGATATAAAACAGTAAGTTAAAAAGTTCAATAGTAAATGTGACAGTGGTTTAAGAGGATTCCATGGCAAGATACATTTGATGTTTTGTGGCTATGTGTTTTATAAGTTTATGAATGCATTTGTATTTAATTCTATGTATAGTTCTGTTATCCCCAGTTATTCCCCATCATCCTTGATTGTAAATGGACTGCTCCGGTCTCCCCCTTCCTGCATCTCACTTAGTTTTCTCCACAAGCGCTGTCCCCTCCCATAATTTTCCTGCCTTCGTGTCCCTCCACCCACCTCCCATATATATACCCTGTCCCCTCCCCTTCTTTCAGAACCTTCCCTGCCACTACAAGTTGCACGGTCCCTGATTGGCTTGAGTAGGAGGCCTCAGGCTTCTGCTCATGCCAGTCATCCCTAAATCCCACCTCTTCCTTTCCCTGATTGGCCCCTTCTCCAACTCCGCCCCCTGGTTATGCCCACTATAAAAGCCCATGTTCAGAGCTAGTCTGGGCTCTTGTGGGTTGGTTTCTCCTGGGGCACAAGCCTCAAATAAACAGTTCCTGTTCAACCCCAAGAGTCATCTTTTGACTTCTTTATCGAGCAGCTAATCTGCCAGTCCTCCTCAAGGGACACCAGCTAGGGACTGGTGAACTGCCCTCACTGAAGAAGCCCCTTGCAGGGTGTGAGGCAGGGCGTACCGCCTAGCCAGTTGCTCCTGAGTCACTGGGTGACCCGAGTCCTCCTGTGGAGAACCGATTGGTTGCCTGGTGTCTGATCCTGCCCAGTGCCCCTTAGGGTGGCTGTGAGCTAGCCTGGGCTTAGGATTCAGTGTCCGGATACAGCCACCTGAGGAGGGACCATGACAATGTTTACTGCATAGAGGACAGGGTTGGATAAAGCTGTCAAGAAGACTCTCCTGTTGAGTCACAAAGTTCAGAAAGGATTTCCTTGCACTCTAAACTCAGTGTCAGAGAGGAGTCTAGGTGTGACTAGGTCCAGTTCCAGTCCTGTGTTTGGTCAATGGTTTATTTCTAAAGCGCTATATGTACACAATCAATCCTTATATCACTTAGCTAATATTTCAAAGTTTAGCATGCTATTAATCACTTACCAAGGATCTGCTGCAGCTAGGAGCCTCTCAACCTTGAGAAGTAACCTTCAAAGATGTCCTTACTCAAGAGGTGATCTTGGCATGCAGCCCACTGTCATGCAGGAGAGTTCAATGGGCCCTGGGCTTTCAGCTATTTATGGAATAAGATGATTGATTTATAGTTAGTTATATTTGCATACTGGCAAAACATCTGGGTCACCCTTCTGGACAGCCCTTGGCTACCCTGTTGCCATCTGTCCCTCAAAACCCAAAACAAACTAGAAAGAGGCATCACAACCCCCACTGGTGGTTATGGCCAAGCAGGGAGTGGGAGGTGGGGGCGTGAGAGCACCATGTCAGCCAGGGCCTACCCTACAGCACCCAGTGGGGCTCTGGGTAAGAACAGATCCCTCATGATGGCAAAAGAGAAAGATAAGGCCAGAAAGTCATCAGTAAATGGACTGGGGTTCTGATTGTGGGGTTTCATGGCCAAGCTGTGTGACTGTGACTGAGCAGAAGTTCAACACCTTTCTAGCATAGCTTGAGATGGGGCTGCTGCCCTCAGAGGACATGAAATGTAGCTTTTGGACCCAGAGGTGTGGCTGGAAGCATCAGGTGAGGCTTATCAGGCCTGTTAAGGCTTATTAATGCACTTACAGCCCTGACATCAGCTTGAAAATGCTAATGCATTACAATGACAAATTTGATACTTGTTTGAAACTACTACAATTATGATAGACTGAAGGCAGAAGAGAAAGTTGGAAGCATCATTACTGTTCACCAACCAAGCTTAAAACCATTATGAATCTCCTTATTACATAACAAAAATGTTAAAACACATCTGAACATCTCCATACTTATTAAATTTGATAAAATTTATAGAACTTTATTTGAGGCAAATAGACAATTATAATAGTACTCTATGATGTCCATGAAAGAAAATGTCCAGAAAATTCTTAATAAAATATAAAGTAAATGTTTCATTTAATCTTTCTTCTCTCTGCCTGATTGTAAGACTAATCTCCAGGGTTCTAGGTAAGCACAATTCACTTTGTAAAGATAATGTTCTTTTAAAAGATTTCTTAAAATTCAGAGGATTGACATAATTGATCAGTTTTAGCTGATCAAGGGAGTTTAAAAAATTATTAACTGCAGTTAAAAGTGTAGACTTTTTTTAGCTACATGTGTAGTTTTCCTTATCCATAATTTCATCATTGTGACTATAATCTCAACTTTTTAATCTCAACTTAAGCCTTCAGAAAATGTTTTTTGAATACTTTTCTGCAGTATAAAATATAGATAAAGGCAAGCTCATATGTTTGGAAATGTTTAAACAAAATAAAGTCCAGTGAACCATTGGTGGAGGGGCAGGGGGGGAAGAAAGAAAGCAGGATATTTTGTATTTAAAACAATTAATTTGATGCAGCAAACACAACAACTTCTCATTATTATATGACATGCAACTAATTTAAATAAGTAAGTTAGATCAGTGCCTCATTAAAAAAAATGTTTCGATGCACTCTATACAAGCTAGATCTTAATAGAAGTACACCAAAGCTGTCTTTTGGTAGACTTGTATTGTGAACTGCTTCAACAAGCACTCAATATGTTTTCTCTACAAAGAGTACTCAACAAAATGGCCTCTTACCTAGCATTTTTTGGAAAGACTAGTTTGACCAGGGAGATTGGGGTATTTTCAGGGAAAGGGTATCTTTTATGGTCTGGAGTACATTCACAGACAGTATCACAAATAGGACATAGAGGAGAAATTAACTGATTTTGGAAAAATATAATTTCCTTGTACTGACGTGGACTGTTAAAACTGCTTAAAGCAATTGAGGATGAAGTCAAGATTCGAACATATTCAGAAGCAAAAGGAGAAAGGAAAAAATGACAAGAAATCTGATGTTTCTCCATTCAGGAAAATAAAGTGATGTGGGTTTAAGTTAATAATGATAGCATGTCAAACTGACCAAAAAAGGATGTGGATACTGTTTGATTCCAAAGTAGATGACATTAACAAGGTACATAATCTTTCTGAGTTGAGCACACATTAAAATACAGTAGGAGATATCAGCTGTTAT
Organism: Calyptomena viridis; assembly: GCA_013390005.1. Classification (NCBI taxonomy): domain Eukaryota; kingdom Metazoa; phylum Chordata; class Aves; order Passeriformes; family Eurylaimidae; genus Calyptomena; species Calyptomena viridis. The sequence continues at coordinate 38,388 of WEIV01017176.1, forward strand.
CCTTGGGGGGCAATATTCTCTCTCCTAGTACTATGGTATGAAACAGCTTCTTAAACTTTTTGTTGTTACAGTATCAAATATTTAAAGTTTTTAAATAATTAGAAAAGGTGTGTAATTCAAAAGCTAGAATGAATCACAAGTAGTAATGGTAGTTATTAGGTGGAAGCTGTCATGGTAAAACTAGAATCCTAAAGAGCTTTAAAATTTCCAGCAGGATCTTCTGTAGAAAAGGGCAAAGTCTGGACATTAAAGAAAAGGGCATTGAGACATGAAGAAATTAAAATGAGGATTTGTCTCAATCAAAGCTTAACTTTGCCAGTTATCGTTGGGAAAATGTAAGCAGCTCCAAATGATGATTTCTGTCTACCTGTTTTAGTTATCTGAAGAAGAGAATTAGCTTTGGAGGTACCTGTACCTTACCATTGACTAAGCAGCTACCAAGGGTAAGGTACATGACATTAAATGAAATCAATCTGCTACTTAATGTTTTTCCCTATTTGCATAGAAAATCTGTAGAGTGACCAAAAAGAGGCAGTTACCTTTCTTATGCCTTTAAGCACATAATACGTACTTTTTATATACAATATGTGCATTGAACCCTGATTGCTTCACAAAATTTGATCATTCTTGAAATGCCACAAACCTGGAATTATGTATGTTAAATGACATTAGTATATGAAAATTCAATCTGTCTGCATTGAAGCTAATGGCAAAGTTTCCATTGATATCAGATTAACAAGTTACTGGACATTCTCATATGTTTTAAATAACTATAGATATATCTAGAAGGGATGTACACAGTTGTTCCTGGATCTATCAAGTACTGAAAGATAACAAAACTTGTAGATTCAAACTAAATCTTTTTACAAGCTCCATCATATGTGGTTTGTTGCTGCTATTATTATTAATTTTGCTTTCCTTTAGGTTTCCTCCGCAATTTTTAATCTGTCCAGGAGAACTAGTGCTAAAATAAGATAAGAAAAGCAATTTTCACTGCTTCTTAAACCAGCTGGCACCAGAAGAAAAATTTGTTCTCTCAAGTTTTCAAGGCTCAATTTTGTGGACCTCAGGGATTACGCAGCTCAGATAGCTCTACGTAGTCTTTTGTATATATGTGAATTTAAATCAAAGTCTTGAGCTTTTAAGAATTTTGCCTATTACAAGCTCCTATTTTTTTTTATAAATCCTTTTAATATGTACAAACAAACATTTCTTTTCTTTTGTCTTGAAGTTTTGTTAATGAGTTAAAAATATTACAAGTTTTGGTAAAAAAATCAATATATATACCAATTAGAAGCTTAGATAACTTTAATAATACAGAAAACAGAAAAATTTTACTAACAAGCTTTTGTTGTCCAGTTTATAGACAAATAAAAAGAAAATTGCTTGTATAGAAAAGTAAGCACAAATTAATTAGGAAAATATGATGAAGAGCATAGAATGATCTTTTCCAAAGCAAGTGCAGTTTATAAACAAAACCTCAACACAGCTGTTATCATCTTGTATTTTTCAGTAGAATACACAAAAAACACAGTTCATAAACTGTGGGTTGATTTTTTTAAAAAGCAGTTCAAAAATTCCTTGAATATTTTTAGAAGTTAATGTCAGGAAGTTCATTACCATACTATCCTCTAAAGCTTTTAAACGACTGACTAAAAATGGGTCATTCAGGTGGTTCTTTTGGAATGTAGTAAAACAACGATTAAATTTGTAAAAAGACAATCAGAAAGTCAACAATTACAATCTGACTTAATTCTCAATCCAACTATCCTCTTGTAGATAACGAGACATAATAGTCTCCAATACCCAAGTTAAACCTCTTCTGGTCATAACTGACTGACAGCTACTTGTAGCAGGAGAGAAATTAAAGGCGCTAGCTGTTGGCTATGTTAAGCTAGATCTTTAAAATACAAGTTATTCTTGAAAATGAGAACAGAGATAGGCCTCCTTTTTCAGACTCTGTTTTAACATGTGGGTCTTGAGATCCAAAACATGATCTCATGCCATAAGATCAGTTGAGAAGGTGTGTGATGCATAAAGATGCTATTATGTTTTGTTTTGTTTTATAAATCTTAGATCCATGTACTTTGATATGCAAATGCTATTAAATATAAGTTGTAATTTTAATAATTTGCAATTTCCTTCTCACTTCTGTTCCTCTTTAATACACATTCATGCAAAAAGAACTTAAATATTGATAATTGGGTGCAGTTGGATTTGGTTGCTTTTTTTCATTAATTAAGAAACACTAGTTAATTAAAGAAATGTTGAAGAAACCTTCGGTTTCTCAAAATAAGTGACAAGCCTGAGATCCTTCAGAGATAATCTTTCCCTTTCATCCATAAATACATAGTAAACACCTCCATATCTTACTCCACAGGTAAGGTCACAGCTCTTGAGAACTGCTTTTGCTTAACAATTTTATTTTAGGCTCAGTTTGAAAACTATGACAGAATATTAGTTCTTTTGATATTTTTGTGCTTATAGTATTTAAATTCTTCTTAAGTTTTCTGAAAGAAAAAGCAACTTCTGTAATGTGTTTGACAGCAGTTTTCATCATGAGTTGTATGTAGGTACCATAAGCTTAAAATAATTTTCTTAAGAAAGTAATCAGCCTTTAGGAATATATTCCACTATGTAATGTGTATAAATCATTATTCTCAAGTCCTATAGAGAACTAGCATGTTGGCTTAGTAAGGCGAAAAAGCTTATGGATTGATTCATATCACCCCTTTTAAATACTTTATTGAGATACTGAGGTTGCTCTCAGCTTCCTAGTTAGTAAAAATGGACAGATATTCTGAGAGATGATGAAGCACAGATAAAAATCTAAATCTCTTTCTGAATGAAATTAATCTACCTCCATTGCTAGCTTATAGCTGGATACTCTTCTTTCTAATGACATAGGTATTTGTGAGGTCTTCTTATGAACTGGATGGTTTTAGGTACGAATATGGAATAAAAAATATTTATTAGTTAGTAATATAAATACCCATTTGGATAGTTTTTTACTTAACTGAGAAATCAATTACGTTTCTGTATGTCTCAGAACACTAGATAAATCCAGAAAGATAAAGAACAATTTTCCAAAGTTAATTGCAAAGAAACAATGACTATTCAATGACTAAGAAAATTTAACTGTAATTTTCATTTAAAAAGACTACTGTTAATTGTCAAAAATAATAAGGTCTTCTAGATTTACATGAAAAAATATTTCAATTTTACGAAATCTTCTTAAAGTCAATAATTTACCTGGAAAGTGTATTAAAGTGTAACACTGAACATGATTTGTCAGACTAAAAGCCAAAATCTAGGTGTCTGAGTTCTCACTTATGATTTTTCTCTACCCTGTTTTTTTCATTTCTTCGTAGGCATCCTGACACAAAATACAACCAGCTCACAGTGGCTAGGTAGCCGTACCCAGGTGCCTGGACAGAAACTCAGCCTTGTGTCTCTCATGTATATAGTCACTACAGTCTATGCCTCTTCAGGTTACATGATCCATCTGCTCACTTCTAGGTAGCCAGCATGCACATTTACACAATCATTGTCATCACTGAGGCACAAAGAAAACACTTTGTCAGCTGTACAGCCATCTATGTAAGTATTAGAAGGGATATTTCCTGTGATCTTTCTGTCTGCTTGATCAGCCCAGCACATGGCCTGACTGTAACTAGCACCAGGCTCTGTCCAAGATCTTGGGAAAATTAGTGGAGACTCTGAAAGTGAGCACGGTACACCTTTTTCATTTCACAATATATCTTTAAGGTGATTTCATAGAAGGCAGTAATGGCAGATATGATGAAGTACAATTGTATAGGAAAGCCTGGAGTTCTGGAGGGCAAGTATGAGTGATCTGATTTTTGTCATTCTGAAATGAACTATGTAGTGAAGTGTGGACATCTTTGTGACTTGTCTACAATCTGACCAACAACTAAGCTGATTGTAATGCTTCCTGGTATGTAAATGGAGAAATAAGCAATTCAGTCCAATTGTCCAGACACAGTATAATAGTGTAACTTGAGGTGCAATAGGATGCTTCGGCTGTATTTCAACTGACACTACAGAAGAGCACACATCTCTCTGTCTGCCAGGCTTGTGAAGATGATATATTGGACAATTAAGGGCATCTCAAATGGCATACCCTGGGGCAAGAAACTAATGTGGAAAAACATTACTATCTTCATAGATATGCTTTTGGCCAGTCTTCAGTAACTTCACTAAAAATTGGTGAAAATCTTCATACAAGACCTTTAGGGTATCTAAATTAAGGTATCAAAATTAAGCCTATAGTTACCCAACTGCCAGTTCAGGCACTTGAGTTGTTCATGGAAACAATGGGTAAGGCTGGAAGGGACTACAGTGGTCCAACTTTCCTGCTCTGTTGTAGTGTTCTGTTTATCTGTTTTTATGTTTATATGTTTTAATATGTGGTTCTGTAAAACCTAGCTTTGGACTGTATCCCCTCTCCAGTGTAACCCTACCCTCACTCCTCCCCTTCTCCCCACATATGGACCCAAACCACTCCCATCCCTCCCTAAACCACTCCCACCTCCCCTTCCCATTGGCCATCCCCTAATCCCCTCCCAGAATCCTAGACCCCCTTATAAACCCATGCAGACAGGAAGTAGAGTGAGATCCTGTTCTGGACCCCCATGGGGTTTGACCTCCTCTGGAGCCTCACGGCAACAGAGGATCAATAAACCATATATGTCCACCACGAGGGTCTCCATGCAACCTTTTTACCCTTCGATGATGCTTTCCTGGATTGACTGAGCTAACAAGACCAAGAACCAATCCAGGNACCACCCAACAGGAGTCCCTATGGTGGGAGAAGGCAGGTTCAACCCACCAACTGTCCCAGCAGTGTCAGTGGAAATCTTCTCCTCAAAGTTGCCATACTTCCAACTTAATTTTATACCATTTCTTTAGGTTTTAGGTGGAGTTTGAGTGACTCTAGTCATAAGATGCTTAATTGGTTAAGCAATGCTTAATTGGTTAGTTGTCCTTGGAATCTATCTCCCTTGGTGGACAAATACAGTACAGCCTTTGAACTTCAAAGCATCACTTATGTTCCCCTCTCTGCAGGATGTCTGTGGAAGGAGGCTGCAGTGCCTCCACACTACTCCCCCTTTCTATCTCATCCTCCATAGCAGGTGTTTGTCAGTGTTTGGGGGAATTTTTGGGTCATGCTTACCATATCCCATCTGAAGACCAGCAGCCCAGAAGCAGCAGCTGCCTTTTACCCTCTAATTCTTCTCCTCTAATTTTTAACCCCATCCATCGCTCCACAATTCTTTTGACACCCTCCCTTCAGATACTTAATAGCCATTGATAAGGTGCTCTTCTTAAGGCTGAACAGGCTCAGCTCCCTCAGCCTATCCCTATGAGATGCTCCAGTCTCTTAATCATCTTTTTCACCCTCTGCTGCACCCACTCCAGGAACAACATGTCTCTCTTGACTGAATAGCACAGAAGTGGGCACAGCATTCCAGATGTGGCCTCACTAGGGCTGAGTAGAGGGCAGCATCACCTTCCTCAATCTGCTGGCAACACTTGTCTTAATGANTATATTCCCCTCTCTCCAGGATGTCTGTGGAAGGAGGCTGCAGTGCCT
>WEIV01017179.1:1481-22793 GCA_013390005.1 Calyptomena viridis
GCAAAACCTGGTAAAAATAGAGAAAAAATTAACTACTAAAGGATTCCAGCCCCGGTCAAACAAGTCAGCATAAAAAACTCTCAGACTGAAGTTTCAGTTATGGTCCAGCTCACTCTGAAGTTTGCTATGGGCTGGGTACCCAATTCTCTGGTACAGACCATAGGGACTGACATATATACAAACAGTAAAAGCAAAATCCCAAAGACCTCTTTATCCTCATCAAAAGATTCAATTAGAACATACCTAAAGGAAGACTGTGGACTCCTATCACTCAAACAAAAAAGCAAACAAGTGCGGACATTGGGATGAGCAAAAACTGGTATCAATGTCATCTCATGGGGAAAAACCTCCCCTGAGCATCAACACAATGAGCTGGGAACTCAGTTACTGAGCAAATTGAAAGTCCAGGAAAGATCAGATACAGAGTGAACCGAGATCCAGCCTGAAGTTCATCAGGGCTCTGTCTACAGCAGATGTGGTGCAGTGGGTGTGAGAGGCAGCTGCCTTCCCATCGGGATCAGGAGCGACATGCTGTTCACTGACAGCTTGTCATAACACTGTCTAGAACATTTGGGACTTCCATTTTCAAAAATCTTTTCTATGCTAATGACTTCCTACAGATGTTATGAAATGTTTTAACTGCTCTGGTTTGATTCAGTGAGGCACTGATACTGTGATTTGAGGGAGATGCAGCAGGACCTGCAGCAGTGAACTCATTCAGGAACTTCCTGTACATCCAGTAGCAACAGGATATGGAGAAGCAAATTCCAGTCTTCCCCAGGAAGACAGGATATGATGAAAGATGGGACCAGTGTACTGATGGGACATGAGCATCTGTTTTGGCTGTACCTTCTTCCTACAGAAAAGGGAATTTCCATTCTGTACAAAACCTTGCCATTTTGAACTGACTTTTCAAACCAAGCAAGAAGAAAAGGTCAACATTTCTATAAACCAGAACATTTTTAATGTTGATTCAAAAGTATTGACATCTCCCTAACAATATCAAAACAATCTCAAACATAAATATGGCACCGAATAATAAATCCAAAAGTCAAAAGGAAGTCAAGCATAAAAGCAACACACATGTATAAACATCCCCCCATCAAAACAAGGGCTCAGCATGACATGTGCCCCCAAAATGCTTGGCTGCCCATGCAGCTGCATTTTTGTCAGAGGCTTCAACTTCTCCATTTCCTTCCTCCCTCTGCTATTTGTCCACACGTTCGCCTTAGATCTTGTTCATAACGCAGTGATGCTCAGACTTTAAAGCTCAACTGTCCTGTTACAGAGAAGTAATACTCTCCTCCAAACTAATTTAAACCTCTTATTCCAGCTTTACTATTTCCTTGTATAACACATCATGAAAACTAAGTGTCAAAGTTGTTTGGGTTCTTTTATGCAAAGAATATTAGACAGATAGAAGGTCAGCCTTCATCCTCCTCCCCATTCCACATGCACAATCTTCAAGTGACTGACAGGCCAATGGGCTAAATGCAACACAATTTCACTCAACAACTAATGCAGCTGGGAAGAAATGAGTAGGCTTTTGGGTTCTGCATTCCTTCACCAGACATTTAAGTTGAACATACTTAGACTCTATGGTTCCTAGTAAAGGGCAATTAAGTTAATCCCTTAAAATTTTTTAAAAAACAGTGCAAGACCAAATAAGGGAGGATTAGTGTGAATGGAGAAACTAGGAAAAGAAAGGGAGAATACATGAGATCAAAAGAAAGACTGAAGGGCAGTGCCATAACACATGGGCAACAACTGATGAAGAGCAGAAGCCTCTGCAGTGATACCATGGGAGTCACTGGCTTTCACTTTCATATGATGTGTTGAGGTGACTTGTGGCTCACCAGGTTTGAGATTTACAAATTAAGCAAGAAGATTCTAAAAGGACAAACCTGAAAGAAAAGGCTCTGATCAAGTGCAGCTGTTGAAGATGTATTCTAAGTGCAGCAGAACCCAGTTGGGCAAAGACTGTCAAGCACCACAGAAGACATTTTAGACTTTTCACATAAAGCAACATTTTTGTTCCCCAAGAAAACCTTACGATGGGTCCAATTAAGGGTTTGATATAAGGTAACAATTTTTTCCCTTTGCAAATACAACTCACCTGAAGCTGAGGAAGAAACCAAATCACAAGCTTGACTGCCTGTGTTTCAGCACAGATGATCTTTCATGCTACATTTACACTATTGCTTTCTCTACAGGGACATCAATGCTGTCTGACTTCCTACCTTCTCCCTACACCTCCTGTTGTTAGCGAACCAGTCAAATGGTGAGGTTTTCTAGAAAAGTAAGAAATCTTCTGGGTAGAGGAAATAAGTTGTTACAATAACAAGTAATTTACTATCTGAATGCTACACATACTGTATCATCTTATTTGTATTTCACAGTTAATCTCCCAGCTCACAAAAGTTTTATCGGATTGGAGGCATGTGCTGTATTCCCCTTTATAAAATTTTACAGTCCCTTGCTATTCTCAGGGCTTGTTTTATAGGCACAATTTGCTGCTTTAATCTCACCCAATTGTCATATTCTAAATCACAGTGTATAAAAATGTCTTAAAAGGAGAGATGCGCTGAAGGGTAGTACTTAATTACACTTACTGCCTGATTTAAATGTTATCTGTGCTTTGCCAAGTGCCAGGCACAGAGTAACCCAGCAGTGCAAATCTGTATAAACCGACACAAGTCATTATTGGGCTTTTAATAGCAACCCTCTTCTCCCGTGCAGCATTCTGATGAAGGTGTGTTCCTCCTCCTCCTCTCACTTAGTTTGAGAGAAAATTAAATAAGGAGGTTGAAAAGCTGGTAATTGGTAGGGTCTTTCCCCTTCACTTTTCTTATTTATTTTTATCTTCTTGCAGAAATCTTTGTCAAGACAATTTCACTGGTCACCTTCATGAGTCTAAAGTGTCACAATGGAACTGAAAAGCAGAGTGCATAGAGCAAACAGAAAATCCATTGGTTCAATTGTTTCCTATTCCTTTTGTAGCACTTCTACTCCAGGCGTTCTCTTTACACTCTCTCCCTCCAAATCCCAGAAAACAAATCAACAAAAACCAAAACTGAAAATAACACCAAAATTTCAGGCAATTCATGTTTAGCTTTCTTACTTCCTCCTCCCCCACCCAAGTGAGCACAGCAAGGGACTGATTTGCCTCTGCACTAACTACATTAGACATGCAGTTAAATTCTCTGGCTCAGGGGAGCAGAAATGCAGCTTAGAGTACATTATATCTAAATACTTTGTACTTCATGCTCCAATCCCTGCTCCAACCACATGCCAGAGAGATCATCGCAGGACCACTTTAGTCAGATCACTCTGAACTTCAGGGAAAGCAAGAGAATGACCTTCTTTCTAAGGTTCATCATATTTAATGAGCCAGTGGAGGTAGAATAAGCATTACAACTCCCACTAATCTATCCAGCAGCTTTATTTCTGGTCCACACCACCAGCATAAATTCAATTCACTATTTCTTTTTTGTTGTTGTGCCCTTGAGCATGTTGTGCTCAGGGTCCAGCACTGCCAAAGCCTGGAAGAGACTAAATCACACCATTTTGTGCCAAGTGCTCAGCAAGTCAACGTGAAAGAACATCACTGAGTCAATACCAAACACTCAGCAGCTTTCTATTCAAATGAAATTTCTAGCTTTGCACACATTTCAAACAATGCCACAGCAGTCACAGTTATGCACTACTACTCCTTACCATCTATGTATCATGGTTCCAATCATGAGATGTCAGCATTGTTTCATGCAAGATAAACTCCAACATTGTCCCTTATGGGTCTATGAAATATGTATGTGCTACTGTTACCAGTCACAACTGTGCTTACATTGCCCCTATTTCAGCCTCAGCAAATGTTTTAAGCAGACCTGTGGCTAAAGCCTGACATGGGGACTAAAAAGAGGTGGAAGAAACCCAACTCAGAAGAATTAGACATTTTATCACCTGATTTTAAGCATCTTCTAAATCCAAGTAGTGTGAAACCACCTCTCAGCTTCACACAGAGCTGAAGTGATGGAATGTCTCACATGGCAGAAGCTGAATCTCTCAGCACAACCTGGCCTGAGAAGAGATGGGTACAGAGCAGCTTTCCCAGCTCAAGGTCAGTGCCTGGCAGGATGACTGTGCTGTAAGCAGTTCCCAAAGATCCCTGGCAACATGTCTTCCTTTGGGCAGGACAAGAGGAAGGATATGAGGTAGCAAAAAAGCCATGGCATTGGGAAAATGCTGCTCCCAAGAACCTCATTCACTCATTTTCTCTTAAAATGAAAAGCAATATTTTCCAGACCACTGGTATCTGAAGCCATGTGAAGAACTTCACATCTGTCTCTGGGGATCCTATCACACTTCAGCAGTGATTATAATGAAAATTTTGATGACAAAAGCATGCAGCCCCCTGCAACTAATTTAGAGAGTTAAAGATGACACCTCCAAAGGGTCTGAGAGTGAGTTATAAAGCCATAGGCTTAGAAGTAATGAGTTGCTGGTTCAGTTTGTTTCATGATTATGAAATATTTCCCCATGTAAAAGCCCATAGACTAAAGCTTCTCTGGCAGGAGTGCTGGCATCTCCCAGGAGCAGTCACTCCTTCAGAACAAGAAGCACATTAGAGGAATGGTGCAGCAAAACCACCACTTTTCATGGTGGTCATATCACCCTCCCAGAAAGACTGGCTCCTCTGATGGGTCTCACTACACATCTCTTTCCAACACACATGCCAAGTCTGGCAACTTTGGGGCTTCTTCTCATCTCCCATGAACTCAGATTTTAATTTTTTTTTCATTTTCAAAAGTAATAATATTACGGGATTAATTACTTACCAAGTTCTCTATAAACTCATCCGCCTTTGAAACATCTACAAAAGCACAAGTGAAATTCCAGAGATAAACAACACCAACTCCCTTTTAATTAAGCACTGTGCTTCTCTGTAGGGGGTGATGGAGTGAGCAGATGTAGGGGGATTGCCAATTAAGATACAACTTCTTTGATAGGAAGGGTACAGGAGGAAAAAGGAGAGGAACTTGCCATCCAAGTCATTATTTTAATTGGCTGCTCAGAAAGATTGTACATTCCCCACATTTAATGCTGCCAAAAAAGTATTACTGATCCAAAATACTAAAGAGCCATCAAAAAGTGTTCTAAGCTGCTTGTACCATGTTAGTACTAAAGCTACCTGTGCTCCTCACTTTTCCTTAGAGAGCTGTAATACAGGGTTAATTCTCAGGGTTAATTAGACAAAGAAACAGACAACTTTTGGATTTAATTTTCTGTTATTGATCATTATTAGTCACTGAACACCAGCCATTCTTAGCAAAAACTTTCTGAATGGAATGCACAGTATTTCTAGCCTATATCAGTTTAAAAAACTTCAAAAAACTAAAAACTCTGTGAATAGCTAAAATAAGGAAACTGAAACTGCATTAGTCAGGATGCACACAGAAAGAGAACCAGAGGATGGACTGGTCATTTTCTGCATAACTTCCATTGATTTGATACCCAAATATTTTCTGTGTGCTGACCTTTATTTTCTGTGATCTTAATGGCAATACTGTCATACTCTCAGCTTTGCTAAAAAGCTGCCTATTAGCTTTCACTTCTGTTTTTATCTGGTTTTAATGGAAATGCAAATCAGTTTTCGCATGGCTTGTTCCATGCCTTTGTATCCTTTGGAAAGGAAAAAAAAAGGAAACTGAGAAACGGTTTGTTCAATTTGCAGCCTGCTCAGGAATCTTGATTTTGCCTCCTTACACACAGTGTCTCAACCACAGAGGAGAGAGCACTGTGCAGGGGGGGAATTCAGGCACAGGAACCCAGAGCTGCTTTATATAAGCTTTCTTCCCTGGACATGACAGTTCTGTCATCCAGTCTGAACAAAACAAAACAAAAAAATTGGGATTTCACTGTCTCTACTCAAAATAAATGAACAGGAATGCTTGTCTTTGCAAACAACAGAAGAGCTCAGCTCTTATTGAGAATGGGATAACCAGAAATATGTTCCTGCCTAGGGAAGAGACCCTGGGCTGCAGAGGTGGGCTGTGGCAGAGAAGCTACTCTGGTAAGTTAGAAACATCATCATCACTAAATCTCACAGTTGTACACAGCAGAAACAATTCTGGCCTTTGTGGATGGACCAAAAAAAAAAAACCAACAAAACAACCAATCCATCTCTTTCCCCATTTCTTTCTTCTCTCTGGCAAGTGCCTCAATGCCACAGACAAGACCAAGAAGACAAAGGCTCAGAGGAAACCACTATGATACTCTTCCCTACCTCCAGTTACTTACCCCATGGGAAGTGCTCCATTTTCCCCTGTGGGGCTTCTTGCAATCACTGACCCCAGGGCATTGGTGAGCTCTCTCCCAGGCACAGAATGGCCCCCAAACCCCAATCCCACTCCAATCATGACATACAGGGAGTGCTGACCCCAGCCCCCCATGCCAAAAGCTTCCCCCATCTCTACCACATTTTCCATGTACACCACTACTGCACAGCACTAGCACAATACTTCTAAAATACACTGAAGCTAGAACAGCTTAATAGTATTACCATACTTTGAGAATGAAATGCCTGAAAAAAAAGAGGGAATTAAATATCTTTAATTTATGAGTGAAAAGGTGAAGAACCCTAATTACAACTAGTTGATTCCTGTACATGGAAAGGACATCTGCTACAGGGCTCCCTCATCGAGCAGAGTTACAATGTCTGGAAATCAAAGCCAGATCCATCCAGACTCAAAATGGAAACAAAATAAAATTTTTCAATAAAGAGGCAAGTGCTTCTCTCTTCAGTTCCTTAGGTAGATCTTCCATCACTTGAATCCACTTCCATATCCATTATTGTTAACTAAGCCTAGAAAATTTTTAAAAAGAAAAAAATTAAAAATGAGAGGAGGGAAGAAGGAAATAGTGTTTTCAAAGACACAACAGGCAAGCAGAGAGAAGAGGTGGAGAATCGATCCAATCTAGGCAGCTAATTTAAACATCAAGTCAAGAAGCTCAATTCCTCACATAGTCAAGAGAAGAGAATCAGGCACTAAATTCAGAGCTTTGAATCACCCTGTGGTGGCTCTGGTGACTGTGTGTGGCTTTGAGGATCCCAAATTAGATACCTAAACTTGGATGTGTCTACAGCTATTGGTCATCTAATTTCCAGTTAATGCTACAAGGATTTGGACGCTTAATATTGCTTTTAATTCTTGCTTAACTGTAGTGAAAACAGTCTCAAGAGTTTTCTCATTTTTTTGAGAATGAAGTGCTGTAACCAAAGTACTGAAGCACCCACAAGCACACAGTATACATTTACTACCTTTAGCATGCTATAGTCATATACTTGATATTTCAGCCTCTCAAAATAATATAGACAGAGATACATATTTGCCATAAACATGGACAAAGCAAACTTCATGCTGAGAGGATGGGTGCAAACAAAACCAGAGAGCTTGTTTGAAAGAGATCATCAATGCAAAACACATTGATGGCTGGTTTTAATGATCAGATTTCATAATTCTTTGTTTCTGTCCTTGGCATGTCTACCCTTGGAAACAACTCTCATATTATTGTACAACTTAAAAGCAAGCAAATATCAAATTCTCACCTTCCCCCAACTAACAAAAACTAACTCTTCTCAGTTGTTGAAAAACAGTATTAAAGCAACTGAACTTGCACATAACTCTCACTGGACTTTATCTGGTACAGTATATTGTCAGAAAGCAGAAAATGCAGGTTGGCCTCACATTATCTATAATAAGACAGACAGTCCTTCATTTTAACAAGGAACCACTGCCAATATCAGCCCTGCTGTGTAAAAAACCTGAGGCAACAATTTTTTATTTATACAAGTGCAATGAAACAGAGAGATCAGATGTGATCGAAGGCACCTTCCAGCCCCTGGCACACTGAATATTCATGCAGCACCTTTGAGAAGAAGTGTCCATCCCACACACCTCATGCCAAGGTGGCTACCAGGGCACAGCACAGCCCTGCCAACAGCTGGGCAGGACAGCCTGGAACAAGCACACACACACAGAGCCATCAGCCCTGCACACTCACTTCAAAGTGGGAAATTAAGCCACTGCAACAATGAGTTCAGTGATTTCTCCCCAGTAAAATGTTTAAAGTTTTCCATGTGCCACATCCAATGAAACCAGATGGTTTCTTCACACAAAGAAATGCCAAAGTTTCTGGGACCTGTCACCCTTCCAAGTCACTGCAGCACCGGCAAAGCTTGAGCACCATGATCTGACAGGGCATGTAACCCTATTAACCCAAAATGCAACCAGATCCACCTCTCCCAGTTTTGGGGGCACAGCACGAGGGCTGCAGTGCAGACAGCTTGCATTTGGAATCTACTCCTGCCATCAAGAACAATGTCAAAGAACATGTTGAGCTGCTGTCACATTCAGGGCTCTGCCTTCTTGGGACCAAATGACTGAAACTGTGGAAATTTTATTTCTTTCAGGTGTCACCACCCTAAGATGGCTCAGGACAGAATGTAGCTGCTCTGTGAATGACAAAAGCTGTTTCACTTTAAACTGCAAGTGAGGCACAGTAAATCCCAGGTATAATGGAAGTGAGAACAACAAAATTAAGTGGAAGTATCATTTGATTCTATGTTTAAGTCATCCATTGACTGGCTATTTCGATTTTATCAAGAGATTTTGAGGCTATTATATGTTTGGCTCACTGCCAAAACAGGTAGCCCAGGTTTCATCCTTAAGAAGACAGTATATTCTTATAAAAAAATGACCCTTTTAAATTGCAAGGTCACCATCATGGACCAGAGAAAAAATTCTTGATGAGACAAAATTTGGAGACTGTGCTGATCTACACCCAATAGTCCTGTAACCCCTGGACAAGACTTTTCCCTAAACTTTGGTGAACAAGATGACAATTTAGTGAGTAAATGCTTTCTGCTGGTACAGTGGACTGACTGCCCTATTAGTCTTGGCACATAAGGTCACAGGTACATGTACCCACCATGACCTGGTGCTTCAGGACACACCAACAGTGCAAAACAAAAAAAAACCATTGGGAACAGGTAGCCAGCCCCTCAAAGGTGGATATTTACAAGGACTGTAGCTTTCTCCCACTGCTTTTCAGTAGAAGACTTCATATATATATTTCAGATTCTCCTGCTGAGAACATAGATAAGTTTCTGACATTAAATTTTCCAGAAAACAGAGTTACAATACAAGGCTAGTGACAAATTCTGGCATCAAGAAGACTCCAGTACTGGTATTCTGTTAGTTTTGTAGAAAAAAGATGTAGAGAGTAAAACAAAAGTATCTTCCCAACTTGTAAATTTGTATCTGGAATCTTTAAAACATGAAATTAAAGTTGCTTTTCTGGGCATGCAGACAGGCCTCTGCCTTGATAATTATATACACGAAAATGGCTTAAAACTGTAATACAACAGTTGGTTTCAGTCAACATTAGTTCTAGTGTTCAATTTATTCCTTGCAATAAATAGATTAAAGCTTATTACCATTGATAAAGTCTATCTTGTAAACCCCAGGGCACCGCTTTGAAAATTTTCATGGTGAAATCCAGCACTGTCATGCAGTATAACATAACACCGAGGTGACGTATCCATGACTCCAAAGCATCATTTCCATGATTTCTGATTCTGACCCCACAACTCTGAACAAAGCTGTAACATTACAGTTCAGAGTGAGACCAAAAAAAAAAATCACAATACCCTCTAAATGTTATGCAAAACATATTCCACTCTTTCACTGTCTTTCCACAGTTGAACCTTGCATAAAAAAGCCAAATGTTCAAAGATACAGACCACTGAGTTTAACTTCAATACAAGAAAAGTTGATAGAAAATGTAATAAAGAATTGAATCAGTAGGTGCATTATATACCCAGGAAGAGTCAGATATTTTGCAGAGAGCAGTCACACACACCATATCTAACACCTCCCTGAATAAGGTGACATGGTCTGCAGGGATATTCAGGTGCCTGATGCAGTACATGGGGCTTTTCCCAAACCCTTCAGCAGAGACTCTCAATCTTAAGAGCCTTAAAAAATGTAAGCTGTGATGGAATAAAAGAACGGACATCTTATGGATCATCAACTGAGGAAAAAAAAAAAGGTTGAAATAAAGGAAAGAATAAAGAATGATTTGTCACAATGATGGGAGGCATTAATGCATCCCTTCAGCATCTCACTTCAGTAGTGAGACCTGTACTGGTCCAAATACCCATTAATGGCCCGAGAAGGGGGCGGGAGGGTAATGAAGTGCCAAACTACACTGACAAAACAGAACAATTAAAAGAAGGCAAAATTACAACTGACATGAAACCTACAGAAGAGTCTCAAGACACTGACTGGACAGCAAACTGACAGGATAAATTATATGTTAATAAATGCAAAATATTACACTGAAATAAAGGAGTATGACTTTCCACATAGACTGACAGGCTCCAAATTAGCTTTCTAATGCAGAAAAGAGATGTAATCACTACAGGTAGTTTTCTGAAGACATTGGCTCAAAAGCAACTAAAAAATAGGAAATAATTTCAGAACTTTTCAGGAAAGATATCAAGACTTAAATATAAAATACCATGTCAGAAACTCGTGATTTATCTGCTTTTTAAAAAATTCATGTATTTCTGGTTATCTTCAAAAGAAAACATACAAAGACATGCAACTGAGATGGATCAGAAGACCAAAATTATTTCTGAACAATGAAAAGCCATACATGTCAAGAATGCATCAGAAGTAAGAATACATTGGGCCTCTACATTTTTAAGAAGAGTCAAACCACCCAGGTCTGATCCAAATCACACACAGGATTCTGGGCTACACAAGCCTTTGATCTGATCACCTGCATTGTTCTTACTTTCTAGTGAGGTAAAGGACATAGCAAGGATAATTTCTACTTTCTTGTGAAGTGTTAGTAGGACAAGGAAGAGCATGTTTAGATAAATTGTATTAATTGGGCCAAGATCTGCAAGAGACATTTGTCTCATTTCCATCCGCCCTGGAAGCAAAGATATTTAATAAGGCCTTAACCATTCAGCTCACAATGTGCTATAAAATTTTACCTTTGGTCTTATTAGGGTAACAAATGGGAAATATCATATAAGGCTCGAAATTATGGAGTAGATTAGATTCAAATTGCTTAATAAGTTAGAAAAGAAAAAACACCCTCCAGAGCCATCTCCCATCCCAGAAAGGACAGGTCTAAGTTCAGCTAGACACTGCATTTTCTAGTTCCTTTTGAAAAGCTGAACATTCTGGTTTTTAACTCCACAAGCCAAGAGAAAAAGCAACTTTTGTGTATAGAGTATACATAGGGAGTACTAAGCACAGCACTGAACTGACAGACATCTGAAGTACCAGATAATATGCTCATGTCAGGTTAGAGCATCCTGGGTCTATCAGAAAAATTATGTTGTTACCCAAAGATTCATGTCCAGGCTGGATGAAAAGCTGAATTCAAGCAAAAGCTTCCCATAAGCATAGGAAAATAGAAGGGCCAAAAAAAGAAGTATTTTGATCCCTATAAGAAAACTCTTGTACAGCACAAGAAGCACATGAAGGCCAAGGGGGGTTGTGTCATTAACCATAAAGCAGCCTTTTCCCACTTGAAAACCAAATCTTGTTTTCCTGGAAAAACAATGGGTAAGGATGGAGCCAGTCACTTGAAACACCTGCTCTGGTGCATCAGCAACACATTCATCTTTTGGGCCAATCTCTGAAAGTATAATTTCCACACCCAGCATAGCTTTTCACACCATGTTCCTGAGTAACTACCAACCATCCAGGATGTAAAGTTTGGAGAAAGCATTTCTGACTTAGTTTTTGAATCTCCCCAATATCTCCTAATGCCTCTTCTCTATGAACAAACCAAAATACAATAGAATTATCAAATTCCTGGCTTACTTCACCCCTCAAGACAGAGCAGAAACTACTGGCAATGTACTCCAGGACCGCAACTATTCATGATGTGCCACATAGATATCAAAATAATAGACTCTTCAGCTGTAAAGATACACCGAGAGAGTAACAAACATTTACTAGTTTAATAATATTATGTAAGCTGGCTTTGGAAATATGTTGCAATACTTTGGGGTGAACCAGGGACAAAATGATATGCAGCTCCCTCAGATGTAACAAAGAGAGCAATATGAGAAAAGTAAAGGTGGTTACTCCCAAAGTTTCAGTTCTTCTCTCAGACAGACTGGTTTTCACTAAGCCATACTCTTGCCCTTACTATGCCCACAAAGCCCAGTTCAACCTCAGAGGCACTATCCCCCTCAAACTTTTGGTGAAGACATTTCATAACAGTGCAATTAAAAACAAGAACAACGGAGAAGTTTAAGTGCATCATTTTTCTATTTCTGACTCAACTTTAATAACCATAATATCCCCCATGTCAGCAATAAGACAACTGTTAAATGTGATACTTAAAATCATTCACCTCTGACTTCACAAAATTTTTTCAGGAAATGCCCATTTCCAGAAAACATTACTACTGTAACACTCAGGAATTAGTGTGGTGTTTTTTGTCTAAACCAATAAAATGCCCACCTTCAAGATTATTTTCAAAGGGTGAAACTGAAGCATGTAACAAGCATATAACATCAGTCTGCACGAGGGCCCAGGCCACACCTGTCAGACACACCAACCTGGGCAGAGGAATTTAGAAGTGCCAAATATCTCCACCGCTGAAGACAGAAAGAAGAGGAACAAAAATAAAAGCAAGGAAAAAGAAAAATAACAGATTTATTTTTCAGACAATTCAACCAATACATAAAATCTTTTATTCACACCTTCGAAAACCACCATCTGTAGGTAATTAATTACTGCATGCCTGACTTCACTCTCAGTATTTTCACTGATGCCAGTGGCAGTAGGACTGGCCTCTTCCCTATTAGCTAACTCAAACCTATAACTTGCTCTTGAATATCTCATTCAGATCTAATATCTCCTTTTAAGTATCAATTTCTAGCAGAGTGTAGAATAATCAGCCTATCAAAGCACTGCAGTTTCATCATTACCCTCCCCAAAATAATCAAGTTTCAGTACATGCAAGGCAAGCCTTTTGCAGCACTGTTAAGTAAAAACAGATAAAAGTGGATTTTCCCAGTGTCCATACTGAAACAATAATACAGCTAATGATTTCCTGCAAGCTCTGTGAACAAAACTGCAAAATAATTCAGCTCTTCAGGAGCAACGTGTAAGCAGAAAACAGAACTGTTCTCTGTAAGGGCTATGATTCTTCTGTGGTCTCACTAAACCGAAAAAGTAGTAAGGTTTAATAAGGTAAACTCTTGATTTAAAGCTTACTTTGGATTCACTCCTTTGAGAAGTCATTTATACTAAAAAATAAAATTTCAAAGTTGGAATATCTGTGAACTTGATAATGTAAAACTGCTAAAATTCAGGGTTACTGTTTTACCTGAGCGTGACAGTAACAGTGAATTTTATCCTCCTTCAGACAGATAGTACAAGGCAGAAAATCCACTTACATCCCCATTTATATCCATAAAATAAGTTGCAAGAGGAGGGAGGCTGCCCATGCTGACACTCAAGAAAAGTTTATGCTTTCTGCATAAACGATTTTGTAATTCAAATATAAGCAGAGATTTGCAGGTTATTTTGTAAGTCATGGAAAGACTCCTATACCCCACACCATGGCTATACATTTTGTACATGAACAGCTCTCAGTACAGCCAAAGCTTCACTCCCCAACTCCACTCTCAGATGTCACACCTGCAACAGCCTAAAAGAATAAAAGCTGGGCATTGCTGCAATGCACACTTTTGAAAGACTTCAAGAAGTTATTGGAGCAAGACAAAACTGCACAAGATTCTTCTATAAGAAGCCAGTCTAGCAGCAGCCCAACAGCTCAAAAAGGCTCTCATTAAATTAGCTGTTTGCTATGTAGAAGAGAGGCTGCAGGAACTGCCCAGCACTGCAGCCTCATTTGTGCTTCGCCGTGATCCCTACGGCTGCAACTCGGTCCCAAGTGAAACCGAGCTCATTATCAGTAGAGACAAGTCTCCTCGGGAGAGAGGTGTTTCTCCTGCTGTTAATAGCATCAGCGTGGTCTGACCGCCCCCACTGCCTGCTCTGAGCAGAGCACAAATGGTACAGGCAGACCGTGTTCTGGGAAGGACCTGGCAGAGCTTGGCTGGAAGCAAGGATGGAGATTGCTCTCTAACAGGAAAGGAACACAGTCCCTTCATTGCTGGTTTGGAGGAAAGGCAAGACATAAAATGTAAACCTAGAGCTGGCCTTGGTTTGAATTTGTTTTACAGGCCAGTGCAGATGATGGGAAAGCCTTCACCAACTGTCCTCTCTGGCTCACAGGCACCTCTCAACAATACTCCTTTGCTATCTTAGTAGCGTATTCCACATTTGGCTATTGCACACATTTCCCTGATTAAAAGCGGGTTCAGACCCTTATCATCACCCTCTGAGGACTCTTGGCTCCTGCTTTAAAAGGACAAGTTTATCTGGGAAGTGCCCAGCACTGTCAGGTCTGATTTTTGGTCACACTGGGGAGAGTTTGGAGCCCACTCCACTCCAGCTGCCTTGAGCTACCAGGGCAAACGTCTTAATCTTCTCTACCTCCCGAATCCCTCAGTAAATGGCACCTCATTGATTTAAGGAGTGCAAGAGCACCAATACTCCCTGCTCTGAAGAACACAATCCTGAAGACAACCACATCACCCACTGGGCCAGTGGCAGACAAGGAAAGAGTCAGGTCTTCACAACACTAACTTGTTCAATCCAATCCCAGGGGTTTTTTCCCTTTCATGCTTATCATCTTGCTTTTACCTGGCAGCATTTTAACAGCTGTTTTCTTAAATTTGTCTCTGACAAAAAACAAACGTCTAGTTCTCCTGGATTTGCACACAGTATGTGCACAGCTACAGGAGAGCAAATCTCTACTGGGCTGTCTACTACCTGAGCACAGGTTTTGCTCTTTAAAAAAAATACCTTTCCCATTCGAAAAAAAAAAAATCAAATTAAAAAAACCCCCTCTCTAACAATCTTCTGCTCAAACTTTACCCACCAAAATATACCAGGCCAGGCCTCCAGCCAGTGGCACAGTGAGAAGGAAGGTAACGGTGGAGCTCTACTGATTTACAAAAGTTAAAGGGCTGACATGGAAATGAGACATGGGCATTACTCACTGCTTGAATTGCAACCAATTCAAGGCTTTTGGTTTTGTTTTGTTTATCTCTGGATGTGTTGTAAAGCTTCAGTCACTAAAGGTCAACTCTAACATTTCTTCATAAATATTTAGGAAAGCTCCTGAAAATTTAGGAAACGCTTGGATGTATGAGATTTTTCAAGCCTTCTGCTTCTTGGATTTGGACTCATCTTTTCTATCACAGTCCTCTACTCTGCCATCTGAAATAGTTCATTAACCTACAGATTGAGGCAGCCACTTTTGATCAAGGGCTGAAAAATCACAGCTTAGCTCCGCGCCTCAAAATAAGAAGGGAAAAGAAAAAAAAATCACGCAGGGAGGAATGCTTCGGGACTCTTCTCCCCCCTCCGTCTGTCAGAGAGACGTGGCTCTGGCTGGCTTTGGAAGTCTTCTGCCTTACGGTCTGTTCTCCCTCTGCCGAGCAATCCAAGCACTACAGAGAGTAAAGGAGCTGCCTGCAGCAAGGCGTTTTCTTCAGTCGTGTCAGGACTGCACAGGAACAAACTTTATTTCTCAGGCTAACACCAGAAAAAAAGGAAGAAACAGGGAGATGTGCTCAGCCTCACGCTCCCACTTTGCCCACAGGGATGAGCACTGAGCCAGGCTGGGGCTGCCAACCACCACGGCTCGACTTGGGGCTGAGAGCACTGGGCTGTACAAACACCTGCCCAGGGGAGGAAACCAGTACCTCAGCTACAGACCAGGGAACACTCCACGGAAGGCAGAAAAGATTTTAACTAAATGGCTCACCCTAGCTGCCACAGTTCCAAAGAGGAAATGAGACTAACTGCTCATGCGTCTTCCATACAAGAAACACATAAAAACACCACATCACCATTTCACCTGCTGGGGTGATCACAGCAAATCTTGGCTCATCCCAGCAGTGGACAACATATCATTGAATGCGGCCCCAGCATTGTTCTTGTGCATTCATGGTAATTCTTCAGCACCCAACCTGATAAACTCTACAGCTCCTTGGGACAAAGAGGGGCAATAATAGGTACATTACCATAACCCAATACTACTAACTTACCACTTTACAATGCATTAGATTCAGGGAACTTTTGGTGCAGCACCACAATCTTAAAACCATAACTAAAAAATAAAATTAATAAAATACCAATTCTATTGGTATTTTATCCAATGTCTATTTTACAGTTAAACTGAGCGCTGATGTGCCAATTTTACAAAGCTGACACCTCCATGAGAAACTAATATCCTTCCTTGCTAAGCAGAGGAGCAGATAATCACCCTAGGTCTCCATCTTTAGTGAAAAATATACCCCCTTATTTCTCAAAGGCAAAAAAAACCCAAACCAAATCAACACAACCCAATACCACATCCATTTTCACTAGCTCTATTCAAATTCAACAGAACAGCAGCTATCAGAAATCAAGGTGGGAATGAAGAAAAAATAAAAGGTTTCATGCCAGAATGGCAAGATTTCAAGGGTGACCCACTGCCTGGTAATGTCGAATGGATCCTTCTGAATTCTTTCCAAACAAGTCAGATACAGCTCACCTGGATGTGGCTTGTTATTGAGCACAGCTGATAGAGGTAGAGAGGAAGAAAGCACAGAATTCTCCATTAAAATACAGGAGTCATACCAGCCCTTGATCAGTGGATGAGGAAAACCATACTTTTGTTTCTTTTAAATATTTAGCCCCAAAGTTAAAAAAAATGCCAGCCTTCCCACAGGAGAGAAGGGAATGTAAAAAGTACCTAAAACCTAAAACTTTTCAAGGTTATCAACAAACATTGCAAAGTTTTTTATTGTGTTTAGCAACCTACTGCCCCCCCCAAAGTTAATATATTTCCATATATGCATATTCAGCAGAAATCTGTTGTTAAAATCAACGGGAGACAAGCTGTAGGTATGTTGAGCTGGAAAAGCTGCAGATGAAATGCAGAAAGCTCCTATGCTTTCACTTCACATCCAAAAATCCAAACATTTTCAGTTACCTCATAAATCAAAGTTTGTCATTAAGCCGTACCTAAAGTGTTATCTTGCCAAAACCTCTAGAAAAGCATCAAGGTAGCTGCTAATTTTTTTTGTTGTTGTTTTTACAATCACAGAGGAAACACTTTGCAGGTGAAGAACCATGGGCTGGTGCAAATCCTGCCTCTGTGACTGTTCTGGGGCCGACAGGATCAAGGCATCTGCCAGTGGCCAGAGACAAATGGACTCAAAGAATGATAGTGCATGTGAGCTTTTAAGCTGTGATACTTCCCACTTCAAGCACACCTAAGGGACTTGATGTAAACTGGTAACAGCCTGGGATTCACACAAATGAAATAAAAGCAGGAGTAGACAATGTAGAAAGTTAATTTTTCACCCAGAGAACTGCAGCATTAAAAGATTGCCCTGGAGGATTTAATCAATGCAAGTGAATCTTGTGTATTTTTCTCCAGTATTCCCAAAATAGTGCTGTCATCTTACTGACTTTTCTCAGCATACAGTGACCATTTCCCAGCAAGCTTGAGTTCAAGTCTTTATCAAAAGAACTAAAGAAATGTATTACGACTTTGGAGAAAAATAGGAGGCAAGGAAACAGAAGCAGCAGGATAACTTTACAAGGCATGGTAGGCTTTCAGAAAAACTTTTTTACTTCTTTTATTCTCGAGGATGATTTGAAGCAATGAAAACAACTCAAACCAAACACTGCTGGTACAGTAAAATACCTGCAGCTACCCTAGTCTTTTTAGGACAATAAAACATCTGAAAAATGCATACCACCATCAGGCACTAACTAAAGGTATTTCTAGATCCAGAACCTCCTCTCCTGTGATCAAAACACACCTACTTGTCCATCTGCTTCATCACAGATGATATAAAGCTCCCCATGCCTTCAAGCAACTCCTATTGCACCCACCTACTAACCCATCACCTAAAGGATCTGTGCAAGTGTGTTGGGTCCATACACATCATCTGAAATAAAGAGTAATAGACTACATTAGGTAACATGCTTCTATGTAATTATAAACACCTGAATAAATGGCCCTGCCTGTCTGAAGGTTTGCACATAGGCCCTCTCTGGGCCAAATGACATGTAGGAAGGGAGCTTTCTCAAGTCATAAGTCAATTTACAATCCCACCTTCACCTGGAACTGGGATAATCTGTTTCTCAGAGCACTGAAAATCAAAATCTTTATAATTTTCCCCTTGTAATACTCAATTTGCATGCACAAAACAAGAGCTGTCACTTCTTCAGTTTTAAAGGCTTTAAGCAAAATTACCTCTTCTAAGTTACCTGCAAAGCAAAGAGGTGCAACTGAAAAACATCTGTGGCATATGATCCACAATTCTTCAAACAGCGTCAGAAGTTTCCAGAAGTAACAATAGAGCTAACATTCTCACTGCATTCCAACATAAGAATTTCAAGGACTTCAAGTGGCAAAAACAAAGGTAATTTTACAGTGGCAATGAGAACATTGCAACAGTTGTACTTACACTAATCAAAGCATTTGGAAGCAAAGCTCACACTCTGTATTGCCGAGAGGTGATGCTCTGAAAAGAGCTTCTACTACAAGGAATCTTGTCTGCCTTGTTTCAAAATTATGACTCTTATTTTTCCATTTATGATTATAATTTCTTCCTCAAACTGGCATTCAAAAATATAACTCTTCCTTGGGGGAGGAACAAAACAAAAACATAGTGTGAAATATAGGAGTGGATACCCAGATATACATCAATATGAGAAGACAACAAAATTATGTTAATTTATGCCAAATGAAACATAACCAAGATTTCTCTCCTTCGAAATAAAGCTGGAACAATTATGGTCATTTACAGCAGATGCTACTTCTCATCACAGAGAGCACAACAGCTCATTCCCATGGTCATGTAATGTCACTGAGCAAATACATCTGTTAGCAAGAGCACGACTCAGTTCAGCACACTGATACAGCAACGTCACTGGCTGACCTATTCTGCCCAGCACACAATGGAGAGTTGTGCATTTTTCTTTTCAATGAGACACTATGCAAGTGTTGATTTAATGGTTCATTTATCAACCCCTCTGAATATTAAGCAATTCATTTTGACTTAATTTGAACAATTCAATTTCACCCATCCTTTCTCCCCTTGAAAAATGTGAATTGCTGTCTAGGGAGAAGCTGTTTTAAAAGTTGACTTAATAGGAAGCACTTAGCTCCATAGGCTTTATACCCTTTCTTAGTCTGATATATGTTTATAGTTGACTTTTTTTTTTTTGCCTTTCATACATTACACTTGAAATTCACAAATGCTAAAGCAAAAACACTTCAACGAACATTCTCAATGCTGCACATCAAAAGGCATCTTCTGCAATATTAGTACTCCTTAAGAAGACCACCAGAAAACAAAGTGCATTATCAACAAAACCAACAAACCCGTGAAATTCTGTGCTACTCGGGCAAAGGAGCTGCTCATTGAAAATCCGTTACTTTTCTTAGAAACTTTTTGTTGCTGGATACATTTTCCCCATAGGAACAAAATAACAATCAACGCAGGAAACACTCGAGCTTTAGTCTCACCTGTAAGCAGCACCTCGCATCCCCAAGTTCGCATCCCGCAGGGCTCCCAAAGCCTCGCACAAGCCCCGCTCTGCAGTCGGGCTCAGCCCGGCCGGTCCAGCGCGGCTGCCGGGACCCGCCCGCGGCACCGACCCCCGGCAGCGGCTCCACGGGACGGCCCGGGGGCCGGGTGGCTTCCGCCGGCACCAAAGCAACCGCGATCACCGCACCTGTTGGCCCCCGACACCCGCCACATCCCCCGCGGCTCCTACAGCTTTTTTCCCGATTCAGCCTGATTTGTGCCCGGTTTCACCTGCTGCTCCCAGGTGCCGAACCCCCTCTCCGCAGCCCCCCCACACGCACGCTGTTAACATTCAGCCCAGCAGCTCCGTCCTGCCGCTCGCCCCCGCAGCGCCAGCACCGGGGCACTTCNAATGAAACATAACCAAGATTTCTCTCCTTCGAAATAAAGCTGGAACAATTATGGTCATTTACAGCAGATGCTACTTCTCATCACAGAGAGCACAACAGCTCATTCCCATGGTCATGTAATGTCACTGAGCAAATACATCTGTTAGCAAGAGCACGACTCAGTTCAGCACACTGATACAGCAACGTCACTGGCTGACCTATTCTGCCCAGCACACAATGGAGAGTTGTGCATTTTTCTTTTCAATGAGACACTATGCAAGTGTTGATTTAATGGTTCATTTATCAACCCCTCTGAATATTAAGCAATTCATTTTGACTTAATTTGAACAATTCAATTTCACCCATCCTTTCTCCCCTTGAAAAATGTGAATTGCTGTCTAGGGAGAAGCTGTTTTAAAAGTTGACTTAATAGGAAGCACTTAGCTCCATAGGCTTTATACCCTTTCTTAGTCTGATATATGTTTATAGTTGACTTTTTTTTTTTGCCTTTCATACATTACACTTGAAATTCACAAATGCTAAAGCAAAAACACTTCAACGAACATTCTCAATGCTGCACATCAAAAGGCATCTTCTGCAATATTAGTACTCCTTAAGAAGACCACCAGAAAACAAAGTGCATTATCAACAAAACCAACAAACCCGTGAAATTCTGTGCTACTCGGGCAAAGGAGTTTCTCATTGAAAATCCTTTACTTTTCTTAGAAACTTTTTGTTGCTGGATACATTTTCCCCATAGGAACAAAATAACAATCAACGCAGGAAACACTCGAGCTTTAGTCTCACCTGTAAGCAGCACCTCGCATCCCCAAGTTCGCATCCCGCAGGGCTCCCAAAGCCTCGCACAAGCCCCGCTCTGCAGTCGGGCTCAGCCCGGCCGGTCCAGCGCGGCTGCCGGGACCCGCCCGCGGCACCGACCCCCGGCAGCGGCTCCACGGGACGGCCCGGGGGCCGGGGGGCTTCCGCCGGCACCAAAGCAACCGCGATCACCGCACCTGTTGGCCCCCGACACCCGCCACATCCCCCGCGGCTCCTACAGCTTTTTTCCCGATTCAGCCTGATTTGTGCCCGGTTTCACCTGCTGCTCCCAGGTGCCGAACCCCCTCTCCGCAGCCCCCCCACACGCACGCTGTTAACATTCAGCCCAGCAGCTCCGTCCTGCCGCTCGCCCCCGCAGCGCCAGCACCGGGGCACTTC
>WEIV01017179.1:22838-37342 GCA_013390005.1 Calyptomena viridis
CCCGCAGACACAGAGCATCCCCCGCAAAGCTCGGCCGAGCCTTCTGGAGGGCCAGGCAGCGTCCGCCCGCTGCCAAGAGCCACTTTTCCCTCCGGGAACACGAATACGGAGCCACCTCGCCGCGAGGGAGGGATGCGGAGGAGGGATGCGCGGGGGAGATACCGCGACTCGGGGAGCGGTGGGTACCCGAAGGGCCGCGGCTCCCCGCGAAGGGCAGCGCCGGCCAGACCCCGAAACTCCGCCAAGTCCGAGCGCGGGGCTGGACAGCGCCGCCCGGGCACTCACCGGGGCGGGGGTCGCGGGCAAGCTCGNTCCTTTTCCCCCTCCCTTTTATTTCTTTCTTATTTCGTCCCACTTTTCTTCTTTTTACCCCTTGTCACCCCACTGTTCTCCACTTTACTCATTTCTCCCCTTCTTGCCATTCAGTCCCATTCAGTCTCCTCTTTTATCCTATCGCCCCCCTCCCCTCCCTATTTTCCCTTCTCTTTTTCAACCACCTCTCTGGTTTCCCCCCACATTTCACAGAGTCACAGAAACATTCAGGTTGCAAAAGACCTTTAAAATCAAGAACATCAAATCTAACTCTTCCCCCAGCACTGCCAAACCCGCCACTAAACCATGTCCCTAAGCACCGCATCTACACATCTCTTCAATACGTCTCCAGGGATGGCGACTCCACCACTTGCCTGTTCCAACGCTTGACAATCCTTTCCATGAAGAATTTTTTTCTAATATCCAATCTAAACCTCCCCTGGTGCAACTTAAGGCTGTTTCGTCTTATCTGTTGTTACTTCGAGAAGGGGCCAACCCCCACCAGGCTATAGCCTCCTTTCAGGTGGTTGTGGAAAGCAATAACGTCTCCCCTGAGCCTCCTTTCCTCCAGACCAGACATCCCCAGCTCCTTCAGCCACTCTTCATAAGACCATTCACCATCTTTGTTGCTCTTCTTTGGACACTTCTTTCTCCCTTTCTTCTTTTTCTAATTCCTTTTTTTTCTCGTCCTTTTCCCCACCTCCTTCCCTACCAAAAAAAAGGAGACTATGCCCAGCAGCCAAGTGGCAGCAGGCACTCATCTGCCCAAAGTGGGATGAAGGCTGCAGCAGCAATAACAGGTCACTTTCCCTTTGAGTTTCATGTGTTGGAGAGGGCGTCAGTGGAAATGGGATTTTCTACTTTAAAAAGTTGGTTGTTTTGCAACTATATGCAAATGCTTTGATTTTAGCAGATGGCAATGAATGTTTTCCTTCCACATTTTATTCTGGAGCTAAGAATCAAAGTAGAAAATTGAAAGAGTTTGCAATAAGCTCAGTAGCTACTGACTGCTGGTTATCAGGACAGGTTATACTTGTATTCATGGAGAACTTGGCCACCAAATGCCCACTTGCTGCTCTTCCCTCCCTTCTATGAGCCCAGGACCCTTGCTTTCCTTAAAATTCCAATGACATGCCAGGTTTGGTTCATTGGAGGTCTGTAAAATCAGTTCTCAACTAAAGGATGGGGGTGCACCATATAACCTTACACTGATGCCTCTACACATGCCCTCCTTCTACTGTTGTGGGTTACATGCAAAATTTCTGTGTTCATCTCATCTGCAGATTAAAAAAAAAAAAAAAAAGTACTGAAGAAAACTGTCAGGCCAAAAGAAAACAAAAGCACATCAGCAAAACTGGGAACTATCAAGCATCATAAATTTTATCAAGTTAGTCCAGCAACAAATTTGACCTATGGCATTTCATTTTCTTTTCTGTTCTTCTTTTAATTTTTAGTACTTTCTTTTTTTAGTACTTCAAAAGTGTTGTTGTCCTTTGTTTGAACTGCTTTGCTCTGTGCACTGAGTCCAGTTGGCCAGCAACAGCAGGGAATGTTAATTCCATTTAGTTACCGGAAAAAAGCAATACAAGCAAATATATTTCCCCAAGGCCCCAACCCAGAATGATGAAGAATCCAGACCAACAAACATTTTGTTAAAATCAGTCTTAAGTATCCTTTCTTTTCCCACAGAAAAATAAAAGTAGGAAAAAAGTGCACCAGGCAAACTGAAATATAGATGATGGACCCTTCCCAGCTCTAGTAATTGCATCCCAAATACATCCCCAAGCTGGTGACAGTCTGTACCCCAGAAGTGGGCAAGCCCTAATCACATTTCAGATGTGCCACGTACAGCCATAGCTAGGATTATTTAAAGTTATGGGGTCAGTGACAGCAGCAGCTGCTCCTCCTGACCTCCAGGGAATCAGAGTCCTGGTTAAGACAAACTCTGTCCTCCCATTCCTCACTGGGGCTTACTGGTTTTTTGAGCTGCTGCAATGGGTTCCCAATGCTGAGCTGACCACTGGCATGGGTGGGCTACAGGGGCAGAGCAAAAGGCGGTGCAGGCAAAGATAAAATAACTGTTCCTGTTAGAGATTACTCTACTTATTTTCCCTGCCTTTAGAGAGGAACAGCTGCTGCTCAGGTTTGCCAGTACCCAGAACTCAAAAAACTGTGAGTGAGAAATTCAGAAATAGGATGATTGTCTGTAAAATAGCCTGATGTCAAGGGGGAAAAAAAGCTTCTTTTTATTTGGCCTGTGATTACTAAATCTGCAGAGATCTGTTTTTCCTTAGTTCTTGAGGAGCAGAGATCCACTTTTTTTTTTTTTTTTTTTAATGAATGCTGGGATTCTAACATAATCAACTACTTTTGGGACCTGAGGCTTCAAGATAAAAAGAAAAGTATACCATGCTGCAAAGCCCACAATGCAATCTCATTGCATTGGCTTTGGCAGCTGTTCACTTGGCTCTGGAAATAATAAAGTGAGAGACTGAAATGACAAACAAACCAGAGATCCAAACCAAAGTACCACCAGGGAATGCAAAGCAGATGGCCAGTGAAAGAAGACCAGCCCAAAGAATTGCTATAGTCTTTGCAGGAAGATTATTGACAACATCCACTGTGGTGGCCTCCTTCCTATGAGCTTACCTGGCATAGTTTACATCTTGATGCCCTTGTGATGAATTAAGAGGAATAAACAAGCTAGAAAGACCTCTCAATTGCAAATCATTTGTGCACCCTCTCATAGCAAACAGAGAGATCCAAGAGCATTGGAGAGCCCATGGAAGGATCATGACCAATACTATATTTCTATGGTATCTTGGGCCTATCTTACTTTAACTAGTCATTGAGCAATCACCAAGATAACACTGGTGTGTGCATTTTGAGCAGTGTTTTCAGCATCCTTCTATTGAAATGTCTGCTTAGTTTCAATATGGCATATTATTTTGTCAAGAGAATTTATTTAAAAGTTGGAAAATTAAGTCTGTGCTAAACAGGAGCTGGCATAATGGAAATGAGATTTTGGGACTCCCCATAAATATGTGAGTGTGAGCATATAAAATCTCATGTAGCAATTCATTTTCAGAAAGAGAAAAAAACACCGAATTACATTGTCTTCTGTCATATTCGGTTTGCTCAGCAGAGAAAAACACATGAATATCAACTGTGACCGTTTGAACTAATCAGTGTTGCAAAACACCCTGAAGATCTCCATTGAAACTGATCCTTTTTGCTTATCCTAATCAATGCATTGGTTTACTGGAGAAGAAAATAGTTATTGTGGAGCAGGTTTCAAACTGCCAACCCCAGCAGATTCTCTGTGCTGTCAAATAGGACTTCTCTTTAGTCTGTGTCCATCCCCAGCACTTTGCAGAGCTAGCCTGTCCTCTTGTTTTTCTCAGCTGTTTTCTTCAATTTTCACTCTTCTTACCAGTGTAAAAGTGCAATATTTAGTACTGACTAAACCCTACACACTCTCCTCTCTGGCCATTCACAGGGATCAGGATTTTGAACTTTGGACTCAATAGGAAAAGTTTTTCAGCACACACCTGGAGTTAAATCCTACCCACCATATTTGTGGGTGTTGCCCCATTACCTGCTGGTTTGAAATAAGCAGAATTTAATCATTTGGGGATGACAGTGAATTACAGCCCATCATACAGGAATACAGCACTCCTGTCCTGCTCTCCCAGCCCGTCTGCTCACAGGCTGGTGCATCACTGGAGCAGAGCCAGACAGCCACAGAAATACATTGAGTGAATAAGGTCTTCCCTCCCTATAAGCCAATAAAGATAATTACAAAGGCCAGTATATATTAATTTGGTTTCAGTCCTTTTCCCACTCAAATTAGTGTTGGTTTTGCCGTTGATGCTGATTTTAGTGGAAGCTGGCCCAACATCAGGGAGCTAAAATTAGATTGCTTCTGCCGTCTCCCCCGTAACAACCAAGGAAGTTACTGCTCCAGCCAGGAGTTGATATTAACTCAAGGATCAGCCCAGGTATCCTGAGCACACCGCTGATGGGCTCCAACACCTTCTGCAGCAGCTCAGGCAGTGGGACCCCCATGATGATCAAAGTCGTGACATCTCGACTGCATACCCTGGGCAGATTCACCACTCTGGAATCAACTGCCAAAACCAGCTCTAAATGAAGGCAGAGCAGGAGTCTCACTCAGAAAATCCTTATCCACCAGGGCCCAGAGTCAGGAGATGGCAGGTCTCAGTGAGGATGTCCATGTGTGCTCACATGGGTGTGTGACACACACTGCTGTCCTCAGAGACTCCCTGTGAGGGGCTGTCAAGTTTTTATCTGGTTTCCACAACACATAAATTGCTTGTTATCAATATCACTGATGCCACTCGAAAAAGTCAGGGGAAATCCATCATGGCCCGTGAGGTTATTCTGGTGTAACGAGCAGCCCTTGTATCTCATTTTTCAGCAGTGAGACTCAGCCCTTACAACTCCATTTCTGTGCTGCACAAAGCCATGGAGGTGGTGGCTCAATGAAAAGCCTGTGGGGCTTTTCTGCAGTCCAGCAGCTCAGGATGTCCCTGAACAGATGCAGATGTGGATACACACAGATGTGCACACACAAACGTAATACACATATAATTATCTGCCACAGTTTTCCTATGAAAAACAGTATTTTCCTCTTAGGCAGTGGTCTCTGCCCATTGGTATGTCTGAGTACATAGATATACAGACATTTAGCAGGAAGGCTGAAAATTCTCCTCATCCACACTTCCATGGAGAGCACGTAGCACCACGATTTGCACATACCTTGGAAATACAAACAGTTCCTCTCTTCTCATATTCTGCTGCTACAATATCTTTGCAGATAACTTTGCTTACTGGACTTGTTTCATGGTGGGAGTAACTACCAGCAATATCTTGCCTGCTACTCGGAGCAGAGTCACATGCTGGGATTGCTCATATGCCATTCAGATTCTCTAACCACTGAGAGAAAGAAAAAACTGAGGGGAAAAAAGGCAACTATTTCTGAGACACATTCTTCTGTTGTCTCTGCCTTGGCCGTGAATGCAGTTACACTGATTTCCTTTAGCTGGTCAATCCCCACCCTGTTTGTTTCCACAAACAAGGAAGATGACTGTTTATAATTCCAAACTCCCAGCCTTGTACCAGATAACATTTGCCAATCAGCTGCCAAGGAAAGCTTCACAGAGGGGGAAAAAAAATAGAAAGAAAAAAAGAAGGAATGGCAGATTAAACAGATCAGCTCTGATTCTTACCTTCAGAAGCAGACTTCGTTCAAAGCCCACAAATACTTTTACTTTGCTGTAAGTCTGAGCTATTTTTAGCTTCCCTCAGGGATGCCATGTAGGGAGAGCAGCCCCCTCCCTATCATTACTAATCTGCCTAACATAACAGCAGGACACCTGCTGCTGGTGAGTCATGTTTTGTGTGAAGCTAATGGTATATATATAGGCAAAATGTAAAGACAATTGCTTATTTCCCTCCCTACCCCATGTGGTGTTTGTTTCTTTAAGCAAATCAAATCATTGCAACAAAGACAATGTAAAGAAGACAAATACATAAAAAAATTCATGTTCTCTTCAGAACAGAAGTCTAGAAGTTCATAGTAGAATTATGCTTGTTTATATTTGTGGCACGTATACCTCTGTGTGTACACATATCTGCACTTTTGCACTTGCACAGAGTGATTGTGCTCTTAGAAGCTCCTGCTCTGGTACTTGTAATCTAGTGTGTTATCACTGAAAACTTGAATGGAAATTCAAGGACTACAAATCTAAAGCTCCATCCTGAACCTGTCTTCCCTACTCATTCACGATAAGAAAGAACAAGCATGGAAAAGGGGTGTATGTAGGGGAAACTCGGGTTTATGACCTGCTAGCATAGAGAAACCTAAAATGTGTTCCCCGTATAAGTAGATAGGAGGCAGAAACAGCTTTGTGGCTGTACAGTGGCTGTTAAACATTAGCTGTGTTCCTCTTTGTCTGCTTCACAGTCATTACTTGCAGTGACAAACGTATCTATGGAACAGCCCTTTTTCTGTCCTGGGAGCCTGATTTAGCTCTGGCCCTCAAGCCATGCATTTCATCGTTATGGGCTTCACTTCTAAACTTCTGAGAGCTGCAGTAAAGTGCTGCTGGGTTTGACTTTGTAATCCCTCTTTTATTCCTCTATCCTTTCTCTCCTTTATTATTACTTTCAAAATGTGAAATTCTGGTTATTTCTGTCTTTGCAGAAAGACAATTGACCTGATCTTCTGCCTTGGGCAATACGTCCATTCGTGGTGGATACTGGTATTCACCATTCTTAACCTCAGCTCACCCTACAGTCCCTAAATTCTACAACATAGTCCCTCTTATTAAAGACAATGGTAAAATGTCCACTACCACCAGTGGAAATAGGATGGACACTTAGAGAAGGTGCTAGAACATCTACAATAACTTAAACAGTCACATCCAGCATCAGCATCAGGCACTGCAACACATGAAGCCATACCCTGACTGATATAACCACATCAACTTGTATCTTCCTCTAACAGGAAAATATCTGAAGTATTCAATGGATAATGAAAAACTTCCTTTAGGTTTATAAAATCATCATATTGAATATACTGCAGGAGAATGATTTTAAAATATTTATGAAGAAGAAATCTCTGCTCCCAGAGAACTGAGTGGATTTTCAAACACATTTTTTTAGAACCTTGCTTCCCCTCACCCCATCTCCTTCTCCTTTTGAACTGGATGAGGAATGGTAGAAACTAAGAAATTCTCCCAGGCTGTCTAGTTTCTCTTCTTGAAGAAGGACTGGACTAAGCAGCAGCAAATGGCCAAGTTTTGTGTCTTTGAGTAATGTAGGGACATACCAAGCATAACACCCCTTAAAAGACGAATGAAGATCCTAAAAAATTGCGTTTACATGTATTTAAGGCTCTCTGAGCACAGTTAAGAAATGTATTTCAAGCCCAGTAATTCAAAATAACCTCTGGCAGATCAGCATCTTACCATTTAAAATGACCTTCAATTAAATCTAAAAATATGGGGGAAAGGCAACACGCCCCAGACATCAACCCTCTAGGCATCAGGGTCTTCTATATCAAATAAAGGTATAAAGCAAGGAAGCCATGGATCCCTTCCTTTCTATATCCAGCTGCTTCTCTCAGTTCTGTTGTAGCAGAAGGATCTCAGGCAAACAGACCTTCCAGTTTCCATAAGGAGTGTGTCCATGACCCACAGGCTCTGTGATCCTCTATCCTCCCCTAGTGACCAGAGCACGCTGAGGGTATTGAACCAGCTGGAGCCTTCGAGCTCCGCGGAGCTGCTGTGTCTCACAAGCACCAGCAGCGCTTTGTGCTTCAGCAGCCCTCCTGTCCTCTCTGTTGCCAAAAATCAACCAAATCCCCTCTTCACGCTTGCCTCCATCTCAGGACAGAAGTAACCAGCTGCGTCAGGGAGAGTTATGGTCTGAGTGTGAGGGTCAGTTATCCCCTGACACTTCTCTGACCACTTCTCTGAACGTGCTGTCCTCGTATCAACTAACACAGCGCCTTTAAATGTCTGCTAAACGAAAAAGTAGAAGCATAAGGGGGAGGGAGGGGGAGAAACCCAAACCCCTGGGCAGGTCTGCCTTGAATCTCAATTAGAAAAGAATCGTTTGCGTTAATTCTAAATGTATTTAGAATATGGAGCATGCATTTCCAAGGGATGTTTTGTATTTACAGCATGTCTGTCTGGTTATACTGCTGCAATGTAATTGTTTTCCTGCTGAGAATTATAGCAGGGAAGTTACTCTGGGTGCGATTACAGCTCATTATAGTTTCGCTTTGGAATTTAAAGGCTCCCCTGCACCACTCCCTCCTCCCCGCTCAGAGGCAGTGGCCTTGGAGCATGTTGGGACTGTTGCCCATGATTGCAGTAACCAAGGTCCCTGAGGTCACTGACACCTACATGAGACATGAATGCATTTGAGGTTTAGTTGCTAGAAACGGGTAAGTCATTACATAAACGTTATAAGGGGAAACCTCCAACAAATCCCCTATGCTGAGGCTGGAGCTGGGTCAATCTAAGTCAAAACTTAGCCCCCTCTGTGCCTTGGAGGGGTTAAGAGGCAGCTATTCCCACCTGACAAGGCTTTGGGAATAAGAGCACTGCAAAATTTGTGTCCAAATGGGGTTTTTTTGACAGAGAGAGTTGTGTTCAGGGTGGGTAGCAGCTAAACATCAGGGACACATGCACAGGCTCAGCACAAGGTCAGTTTTCATATCACAGACAGAGCCCTGCAAAGTGGGTAGATACAGACATAGCTGGGCCAAGCTGTGGTGAGTTCATCCACTGCTTCCTGATGGGAAACACTTCCTGACGTATTTCATAATTGTAGTTGTTCCTTTTGCCTCTAAATCTCTAATGCTTGGTGCTGGAATCGGGTTTGCACCATAAATCTCTTCCTTCTATCATGCCATTACCTGTCACTGCTGATACTTCTGAGCAGAGACCTGAGCCCTGGCTGTGCTGGAGCTGCCCAAAACAACCTCATCATTAGTTCAGCACTAACCATGTTGATGGCAGTGGAGCAACTCCTGCACCTGAGGAATCCTGTCCAAGCCTCTGTGGCTGGTTGGGCAGAGCACTCCTGGGCAGCCCTGTCACTCTCCTGCCCAGATGGTGCAGCTGCAGGAACAAATGTACTCCATTGTGGAGCAGCACTGTGTGTTTCAAAACAAAATGTCAATGAGCTTTCCAGATTAAAACATTAAAAATGTATGAGCAACAACTGTCACACACAAGGAAGCTAATAACGCTGGTAAAGTTTTTCCTTTTGAAATCATAAGATCTTTTTTAATATCAGTGTGTTCATGTGCAGTTATGGTGTCAACAAGTGAAAGACCAGAAGACTCGTTAGATTTTCATTAGATTTTCATTTGACCTTACAACAGACCACTGTATTTTACCCAGCTATTTCTAATCAAACACAGCTCTAAGTCCCAAGAAAGTAAATGGTGGAGAAAAGCACCAAGTCTTACTCTGGATCCATCAAAAAGCAAAGAACCTTCTTTTTGTTTCTCTTAATAATTTACTTTAATGTCTACAATAACTTCCCAGTTAAAATAAAACAAAACCAAAAAAACCCTCACCAAACCCCACATCTCATTTAATAATATCTGTTTCAGCTTTCAGATATGAGCTTTTTCATTTTTCTCTCCTTTTAGCACAGAGTTATTTTCTTCCCAGAAACAGTCTCATGCACAAAAAAAATCTTAGATCATGTTTTGGTCTATGAAACACACTGAGCCTTTTAGGTCTCCTATTGTAAAACGTTTTCTCATACCCTCGAATAATTCTCACCATTCTTTCCTACCCACTTTCCAACTTTTTCATATCCTTACAAAGTTTCTACACAATACTTTGCTATTTGGGACCTGGTTGTAGAGATGCTGCAATAAAAGTAAAATTACTGTCTTTTCCTGTTATTCAGTACTCCTTTGTTTATATATTTAAAGGCCACATAAATTCCTTTTGTCAGGTCATCACAGTAGGATCAATGCACAGAGGCTTCTTGGATCACTGCTCCCTCCATCCCAGGAGTGCTCCCAGTGCTCCAGGCTGCAGGGCTGTGCATACAGCGTGATGAATTCCTCATCCTCTTCACCAAAAGGTTCACCTTCCTCAGTCCCAGTCTCCTTTCCTCTTCACTGCATACCACTCTCTTATCTTCGTGCTTTGGAAATATTTTTCATCCTGTGTTTTGCTACAGACCATTGATACAAACAACAGAGAGCTTTGGTACTTAACCCTAATGTGCCCCAGAAACCACAGGTCCATTTAGTCTTGAAACCCCATCAGCAGCTACTTCTTGAGCTCTGCCAGGCACTTCATTATCCATTTAATGCATATTCTAATGTTACTGAATGATGCTAATGTTTAATCAGCACGCTATTCAGTGCCAAGTCAAACACCTCACAAAAGCCTAAATGTACTAAATTTGCACAATCATTTTTGTCAACTAGACTTGTAATATAATCAGAGAGTAAAAATTAGGTTTCTTTGATAAAGTTTGCCTTAAACCAATGTTGTTTGGACTACTTGCTAATTTACTTTTGCATCAGATTTTGAATTATTTAACACAAAATGATTGCGAACTAACTAGCCTGCTTGAGTCTTAGGAAATACTTGCTCATAACAACCTTCTCTCTGAAATCAATATAGACACGTTTCATACCACCCCGTGAGCATTCACTTCCAGGGAGACTGGACTGAATTGGCTCCCTTTTGGAAGGTTTCACAGGTAAACTGGGCTTTGATGGGATCAGAGGCCTAAAGTATGGGCACAGTATCTGGTTCCCCTCAGTCCCCCTCCACACCTGCCCTGCTTACAAAGCCTCACTAGCACTCATCAGGTAATCAGACAAACAAAACTAAAAATCTTCAGTATAAATTTCTTTGCAAAAGATCAGACACAATTTTACCAAAATGGAACAAATATGACTTGGGGCATTTGTGCACCTGCCTCGCAACACACAGCTACTGCTGCACGTGAGCTTCTGATTTAGGGCCCCAGACAAATCTGCTCTTTAACTACATTAGTATAAAGATAGACCCATAATTTTATGGGCTGAAGGGTGATAATATTTAGGAAGGGACACAGCAGCCAAGAGGATTTTTATGCTGGCTTCTATGTAAGGCCCATTCTCAAAACCAAAAATTTCTTTGCACCACAATCCACCTGTTTTTGTTCAGCCCAGGTTATATGAAGGAGCCTAAAAGTGTGGGAACCTCATTCCCTTTGACCATTCCGTACTCTTCTCCTTTAAACCATTCTGTCCTGCTGGAACCACTGTTGCCTACCTCATCAGATCACAAGGAAACCTCAAGGAATTCAGTGGAGAGCTGTATGTTTTGTACATAAAGACATGACGGCTTCTCAGGGCTCCTGCTGTTATTCAGAAATCATGCAAAATTAAGCTGAGGCAGGGAGCAAAGCACAGTACAAACCTGAAGCATTCATACCTCCTGAGCATAGCTCATTTGCTCTGCTGTCAGTAACTCAAAGCCCCAGTGAAAAGAGTAGGGGAAAAAAAAGAAGATATAAAAGAAAAGGAGTAATTATATGCAAGTCACTAGACTTATCACTTAGCTTTTGGCAAAATATTGACTTCTGAATGATCTTTGTCAAATCTCATAAAAAACCAGCCTCCAGGTGATGAATCTTGCCACAGGCATTAAATGGTGTGCTGCTGGAAAGGAAAATGGAAAAGAAGGCTTAATTTTAATTAAGTAAACTACCTGTGTCTCTATTTGGTCACAGCTCTCACAATTTGGAAAAGCAGGATGCTTGAGAGCTTGAGTTTTGTTTGGTTTAAATGTTCATGGCATTTAAAACATCTCCTGTGCTGGGCTTGGTGGACCTGCCCTGGCATTCCCTGTTGTGAGCCTGCTCAGCAGCAGCAAAGGCAGTGCCTCAGGATGTTTGGGCAAAACCATGGAGCAGAGCACAAAACTTACAGTGAGGACTCTGCTGGGAACCCTTGTACAGGGAGCTGAGAACACTTTTTTGATTTCAGGAGGGAGGTGAATGAATGTGCAGCCTGTCTGCATCAGCAATCCAGACATTTTGGACTGGTTTTGTGTGCTGACATTTCACTATGACTTGGGTTTTTGCACAGGCTTTAACCCAACTATTGAAGCCAGGAAGGACAGCAGTATGAACAAGGGCTAAACAGTGGGGAGGAAGAAGAAGAAAGCATTTGTTATCTACAGCAATAATTTATCATTTCCAGACAGTGCAGCAGGATAAAGAATAGTCTCATGGAAAAAGAATTAATTTGAGATTGGGAGAAACAGGTCTGTCCCAACCTTGCCAAGCTCCCTGGCAGAATTTGGACCTGCCAAATAGAGACACAAATAGAAAAAGTGCTCCCTGCCCAGTATGGTCAGTATGGTGGTCCATGCCATACTAACAAGAGCCCCAGCTAAAATTTCAAGGAAGAAATTATTGTTATATAACTTAACCTGGATTTTTCACCATTAAAAAAGTTCCATAAGCAATGCTGAGATATTCCACATGCAGTCTGCCACTTCCAGTTTCATTCTAATCACTTATCAACATTAATTCAACATTAACTTAGGACTCTATCTCTTCACCCCACTCATGCTGGCATCGGGAAATCCACCCATAGTCTCTCCCTCAGACTCCTTTTTTTGGAAGTGATTTTTAAAAATCACTTAAAGTGATTTAAGAATACTCCTAAATGTCAGCTGCAGGCAGGAGGAGACAGTTATTGGTCTGGTTTTAGAGAGAATTTTTGGCTCAGTTTCTTCCGCCTACCCTGCTCATCACTGATGTATTTTTAAATGAATCCTAAAATACACACCAGGAAACTCTATTAAATAAAAATCATGAATGGCATGCAGACTGTGCTATTACTGTGCATAAGAAGATAACAAGACTCAAGAGACTGCCCTTTACATTCTGCTGCTCTTGCTAACTAGAAATCTGGCCCAGCAAATGCACATGTTCCATAAAGAAGTGAGAGTGCCACAAACCCTAAACAGTGTGCCTGGAAAGATGCTGGAGGAATAATAGATTGGAGAGATAATGGGGATGCCATGAGCTGCATCTCTGTGTGTTCTCAATTAACTAAGTGATTGGACATGCACAATCAGAGATCCTGAATGCATTGTTTGTAGGTTATCAGCGATATCAGACATCAGATGTTGTGGCACTGGACTCCCCCTGCCAACAAACTGGAGGAAGGAATTAGAATTCTGAAAGCTTTTTAAAGCCAGACTCTCACCTCAAGACACAATAAAAGAAAAGCTTTTAGATCATTCCTGGCAGAGGAGTTGGAAAGCTGCCATGCTCAGAGAGAGTAACTATGGTAATCCATATCAGGTTGCAGAAATCATCTTTAGCATACAGTCTTTTAAGCCCTCCAAGAAGCTTTCTTCCTAATCTACTTAAAAATAAAAACTAAAGGGTGTTTCAAGGTCAGACAGTGCCAATAATGGGATCAAAGACACTGAAGGGGAAACAGGTCGAGGGTACATATCCCTGAGCACCAACCACTGTCTCTGCAAGGAAGGAGAACTCCGAACCAAGATACAGGAGCTGAGTGGGAGATGGATATCCTTGTCCTGAACTCTGCATTGCCATGTGAGCTTGATCATCTCTGTGCTCTGCAGTGAAGGCTGCACAATTAAGAAGCACTGCCAAAACCCCATGCTTAATTGCTTTGATGTCTAGGTGATTGAGAGCTGAATACATTAGTATGTCAAAATTACTGAACACAAAGGCCTTGATTCTGTTCTCTTGTGAGCCCATGTAAGAGATGCCCAGAGTTCATCTTTGTGGCCACTTGAGGATCAACAGAGCTTTACATAGGCAGGCTCAGCCTCAATGACACTTCAGCTCTATTTAAATATTTGGGGTTGCTGTGTGCTTGGTCTAAAGGAATTTGAATCTATTGTTCACTCAGGCAGAATTAGGAGCATAGAAAATCAAATTCCATTATTTTAAAATTAGTTCAAAATTAGACTCTGCTACTTAAATCCCCATGCTATGTGTAGCCCAGACTTTTGCTCCACTTCACCCTCTTGTATGTGTGCAGAGCCTACACTGTCTTCTATCCATTTCCATGAGTATTCCTCAAGTATTTGAGGCATCCCTGCACCCTTGAAATTAGAGGCAAATGAGTACCATTTGGAGCTGGACCCAAAAACCATCAAGAAGAGTAAATGTGGCACAGAGGCATTTGAGGGAAAAGGCAACATGTGATCAATAAAAAGGATTACACAGAGAAATCCCTAATGTCTGTACTGTGAGGAAGACATCAGAACTCCTTGAGTCTCTGCTGCTTTCCTTTGCTGCCTGCTGAACCAGACACCAGCTTTCTTTTCTTGCAAAGATGGCAACATCTCTGATGAGTCCAACACAATGTCAAAACTGAGAACTGTTCCACATCAATCTCATGCTAAAGGGCCAAAATTAGAGATCAGGGAATGAGGGAATACATGTTCACACCCATGCTTTGTTTTGGGGTTTTTTTGATACTTCAACTGACAGTTTCCTTGGTTATAGGGCTGGGGTTTTTTTCTTACATGCAAAATGATTGTACTTACTTGTGCAGAGCAGCTGGATGCTTACCTGGCTGGTTTGTTCATATGAATAAAATACATGGCAAACATCTGTGGTTTAGGGGAAAAAAA
>WEIV01017179.1:37365-126875 GCA_013390005.1 Calyptomena viridis
AAAAAAAAAAAAAAAAAAAAAAAAGCATGCAGGCAAAAAGCCTCAGCAATGATAGATACAGCTTTGGAGATGATTGGAAGATCAGGACTAATATCTCAGTACCTCTTGTTCTGTGTTGCAATGACAAGATGCTGAATTGCTGTGATTTCAGTACTCCATAACTTAATTTTATTATGTTTGATCTAACAGTGCTAAGAATATTTCTTGGGTATGTGTTAAACATTATAATACGTTGAGGTGCTTTTAGGTCTCTTACTTGTCTGTAATTTGATACTAGAATTTAGATCATTCTCCTCAATTTTCAGGTGCAGAAGCTGGGGGAATCCCTAAACTGCAAATTCGAAAGGAAAAAAGTAATTATATGCAGTCAGAGTCTCCAAGAGGAGGATCTTTTCTGGGGGGACTGCAGAGTTACAGGTGAAGGACACTCAGTTATGTCCTCCAAACAAAAAAGGTTACCAGCAGCACCCAGCATACAGTGGGGCCAATAATTTGAAGCTCAAGGTATATTGTACACAATGTAATTTCTTCCTGCTCTTTTTTATTTCTGCTACAATCTCAGACTGTTTTGAGAGCACCATTCAAGTTCCTCATGCTGTGTCTCTGCCTCTGCTCCCTGGGAGGCAGTGGAGAACAAGGGGTGTTGGGCAGGGCCACAATGGGGGAGGCAGAAGGAGTGTGGACTGAGGAGCATCTCCCATGGCTGAGCTGCCATGTGGCAGAGCACAGCGACAAGCTCTGCTCTGAGTCCCCCAGGAGAGGGTTTCACACTCAACTGTAGTGCTCGCTTTGGCCTCTTTTCTTCTGGGTACAAAACAACAAGTGGAAGCAGCTTCATACTGGTATTTGCAAATTTGCACATGTAAAATGGTGTCAGGCTTTGTGTCATCTGACCTTCATTTTTTTTTGCCTTCTCTTTGGACATGGCTATTGACATACGAAGAAGTAGGATATACAGTAATTCATTCAATAAAAAGACCTAATAAATCTAGTTCATAAATTAAGGCTGCAATGAAGGCAGATCATTGCTCTTCAGCCATTTGCATAGCACCTTGCTGGCCTGCCTGGCTGGTTTTTTTTTAGGGAGAATATTCAGTACCAGTCACCCAGTGTGCATATGTTGATTTTAAGACACTGAACTGTACCTTCAGAGGAGGTGCTGGCATTTATGTATCATCTGTAAATATTCCTCAGGATTATTTATTAGATTCAAAACACTTTTTTTTTTTTTTTTTCCCA
Organism: Calyptomena viridis; assembly: GCA_013390005.1. NCBI lineage: Eukaryota > Metazoa > Chordata > Aves > Passeriformes > Eurylaimidae > Calyptomena > Calyptomena viridis. Next base: position 38,605 of record WEIV01017179.1, read on the forward strand.
GAGAGAAACCATCTAGACAGATCACAGTGAACTTCAAGATTTGTGGATACAAAAGAGAAAACTTATAGCTCTCTTTTGACAGGTAAAACCAGCGATGATAAATGATATACCTTGTCCTTTGTGTGACAAGTGCTGTTTCATCGAGAACAGCCTAACGCAAGACTTGTACGTATTTCTCATTAGCTTTTCAGAGCACCTCACTCCTGTTTGAATGTGAAATGGCCATGCAGATACTACTGAATTATAGAGGGGGTTTTGTCCATACTTCTGTCTACAAGAGCAAGTCTGGAGCTGGTAGTGCCCCTTTCATTAGTTGGTGTCATCTGCTCCCCCTTTACCTCGTCCCCCTCTACCTTCCACTTCCCTTAGTAAATACCCACAGACTAAGAAGATGCCTCATCTACAGCAGGAGGAGATGACACCAGCTCTAGAATCATGAGAAAGGTCATTATTCAATGAGGTCTCATCAACTCCTCTGCTCTCAGTGGCCACCAGCAGCAGCAGCTGAGGTCAGGGAGAAGCAAAAGGTACATGATCACAGTCCACACCTGCCACTGCTTCACCAGCTAAGGAGCACCAAGGTGGCGGGTTTCTCACCACCTCTGTTCAGCAGAGGGGGAGATATGAGGTCTGAAAGCTGCTGTGAGCTGTACCAACAGCAGGCAAGAGGGAGAATAAAGATGGTGATTGCACCTTTGGGAGTTGTTTCAGCATTGCCATGTGCTATAGTCACCAACTCTACTCTGCAGAGCAGAGTCGCATCCAGAGACCGTTGACAGCAAGCCACACTTGCCATGGGAAGGGATGAGGAATAATGCCTTCCATTAGTGAATTTTTTGTGTATTTTAGTCATATGGACATTCCCACATTGGTAGGACATGCTTGGTAGGGCATGTGACTTGTGACTGCTGGGCCAACCACTTGCAGGAAGAGTTCTCCATCTAATCTTTTCTGGGTCTGTGAGCACTTTGGGACGTGATTGTACAACAGTCCAGTGCCTTGCTGCCCCAAATTTTCCAACAGCCAACTCCAGTCCAGTCTCTGCTCAGGTCCCTGAGGAAGAGGGCAATACAGGCAGAAGCACAGCTATCCAGAATCCCTCAGCAAGAAGTACAAGCACATTCATTGTTCCCTCAAGCAGTACCTTGTACACAACCACACAACAAAAAGGCAGGCATGGAGCATCAGTGAGTATTTAATTAATAAGTTACTATATAACTACTCTGCTAAACTAAGCATCCTTTGAGGAAATAACATGTAGGGATTAAAAGCATGAATGAGACTCTAACTGTCAGCTTTATGGATGTCTGCTGTTGGGATATGGCTCCTTCAGCTGGAAGGAGCTTATGCTTTGGGAAAGAAATATAGGAGCTGGTGCATACGCTTCTTGTATGCACGTTTTCCACCTGGAAAATGTCTGTGAAGATACGGTCTGTTACACTGTGTGTCTGGCACAGGAGGCAGAAACAGATGGAGAGTTAGTCTAAAACCTTTTGTTCTCCATAGCTAATAACCTGGAGCTCTTCTGATATCTAATATGTGTAGGTTGCCTTCACCTCCATGTGCTTGCTCTTCAGAGGAAAAACAGCTACATTCATCGGTTGGCTGATAGGAAAATGTGTGACTGTTTTACGAAGAGAAATGGATAAGCTCTTAAAACTGTTGTGTCCTTTACAAAATGCTGTTTACAGCAGATCTGTCATGAACATCAGTAACTCACCAAGCCATCTTAGCGCAATATGACATTTTAGTGCCAGTGAAACTGGGAATGAAACCAGACACGTTTTGACACAGGTTTAGAAATTAGGAAAACCTTCCTTTCCTTTTCTTTTTTTTTTTTAATTTTCTTTCTTCTTTCTTTTTTTTTTTTTTTAATTCAAACACTTTGATCCATTCTAGTGGAAGAGTGCAATGCTTCTGAATAATGATTTTTCAGCACATCATCTCATGCTCAAAATATGGCACTGGGCTCATTTGGACTTAAATAAAATTTTGAAATTCTTATTTTCCTCATGAAAGAAATGTCCATTTCACCCTAGCTAAACAACAATACAATACTGCTAGTGGAAGAAATTTCCTTCCTAACCCCTGCAGAGTTTGTTGTACGCTCTGAAATACCTGATTTTATTATCCTTAATTTACCATGCAAAGCTACAAATAGCAATGGCCATAAAATTATCCATCCCTTGTTAAAATGCAGCCGGAATACACACCCTCTTTTGATATTGGATTCCAGAGGAGGACTTCAAACTGTGTGAAGAATCACAGTCTTACTCCCATTCATGGAAAGCCAGTAACGCTGACTGACAGGAGGCAAGCAGAGCATCTTACCAGCTCCTGCCAAAATATACCCTTCCACAACCAAAACAAAAGTGTTTAGCTCCTACAAAGTCCTTATCTGACACTGGAGCCCACGCCAGTGAGACTTAGACATCCAGAGGAAATTAAAAACATTTTACCTTTCACCATTAGGAGTTGCCATGGGAAGCAAACGTTGTTCATTCAGTCTACACCTTGCAATTTCCTGTTCATAAGTCATCTGCTTCTCTATGACTTAGAGGGAATACAGATTTTTCTTGGGACATCAGGACTCAGGGGAATTACCTGTAGTTAAACATCTGATTAATGGCTCATTAAGAATCAGCAACAGTGTTTATTCAGTCCCTGTCTGAGTGTGGTTTTGCAATTATGTGCTTTTGAGACTGCAGGTGTGTGAAATATTCATAACCCAAATGGAAATACGATGGAAGTACAGTTTATGCTTACTCAAGGGCTAGCTGTTCTGGATTATAAATATAAAAGAGAAAAGCAGAAGCGCAATTAATACTCTGCCCAGGAAGTATCCAGACACTCACTGGATTCTTTACAAACATATTAAGTACTAAATTTCTGTACCAAATAATTTATGCTAAGTGGCAGAGCCTTTTATTCCCTTCATGCCACCCTCTGGTACATGCTACAACTAGACACAAGGTTAACTTGTAAAAGCAACATTTGTCATCAGATTGCTCTTGTAGTAATCACTGCACCCCGAAGGGTCTGTGCCTCTCTGGGGGCATATCAGGGGAAGAGAGAGGAGAAAGACAGACTGACAGCCTATGGCCACATATTAAAAATCACAGTAGTGGAGCTTTAATTCTGTTTAGTGATGAAGCATTCACAACACTCATCCTTTATCTGGCACCAGAAGGTCACAGAGTTAGGCCACTCACTCCTACATATGCTGCACTTTTGCCATTTGTTTCATCAGTTCTAGAACAGCCATAATCATTGGTCAGAAGCAACAGGTTACTCGTAATTTTAAAATATTAAATATTTTAAAATATGCAACCATAATGCTCTGTTCTGAAGATGAGACAAGGACTGGAAAGCAGGAGGAGGGATGATGGATTGGTATCAGAGCAACTATTAAGGCTCAAGAGGAGTTTCCTTATCAACTTCAGATGGAGCAAAACCATCTGCAATAGTTAACTTCTCCTTGCTGCGGCTGCTGCTCTAAGCACCAAACCTTCTCAAAAGCTGCTTCCTTTTTCTAATTTATTTCGTGCTGTTGTTTTTTTAAAGAGGTCGTTTCAGAATTCCTCTGGGTCTCATATATACTGTGCTACCACCTTGCAGAGGCTCTCAGTGGTACCGTACAACTAAATATTAGTCACAGGAGAATGGGAACGGATAGCCAGGCAGAAGCAAATCTAAAAGCAGTGAACCATCAAATGTGAGGAACACAGGAGGAAGCTGACAGATGAAGGACTGTGCAGATTCCCTAAATCCAAAGAGCATTTCTGAAAGGGCATTTTCTTTCACGAGAAGTATTTCTAATAGTCTCTCTCCACTGCAAAAGGGAAGGACTTATCTACTTGCCATCGCTGATTGCTGCACGTAAAGTGCTTTACATTAGCCTAAAAGAACACAGTCGAGTGCTTCCAGATGGTGGGAGGCAGCAGGCAGGATGGCCATGGCCAGGCAGGACCTGGTGTCTGCTCCCCACCTGCTGCAGGTGCAGTGCAGGCTGTGGGTGCAGCCTGACCATGGAGGCTCCCCCTGCTTGAAGGCAGCAGCTGCATCTTCCCTCGCTTTCCCTTTTCCTCCTAAGGCTGAACAAGCCACAAATGTGCTTTCTTCTTTTGGCTTGTGAGTAGGAGTAGGCTGAGAGACAGTATGGATGGGCATTTACATCATTAGATGAGTTCCAGAGGAGACAGAGGAACCCCCAGGCAGTGACTGTACTGAAGACTCCGCCACTTTGGGCTGAACGTTCTGTAAGTTTTAGACAGATGCTCAAACCCATTTAAAAATGTATTTAATGTTGGGAAATCCTCCATGGTGTGTGGTAAGCTGTTGATTATTAAAGTAATTTTGCCTATCTTCTATTCTGAGTGTCTTTCACCCCAGTTTCTGGACTCAGATCATGCTGGGATGTTCTCCATGACACATCCTGTGCTGCCAGAATCTTCCTCAATGTTAGTACTTGTAAGACCCCTCCTAACTCCTCTTGAAGAAATTAATGAGATGGAGCCAGTTTCAGCCTATAAGCCAGAACTTCTGGAAAGCAAACCATTCTTGTGATTTTTTTTCATAAGCATTTTCAAATTTGTGACATAACATTGCAAAAATGTCCTGCCTTTATTTCTCTATTATATTCTCTATTATATTCTATTATATTCTCTATTATATTCTCTTTATATTCTCTATAGTTGTAATGTCTGCATGAACTCATTCTTCTCCAATTCACACATTCAAGGTTCCTGTTTAATTTTTCAGCCACTGCAGGCAGATCAGATTGTGGTGTTTATCATTTCAAAATACAGTCACCTCAGCCAGTAAGCATGACCTATTTTCTTGGTTCCTGGACCTCATATTTTCTGTCTTGTTCAAAGCACTCTAGCTGTTCATTGGATCCAGATCACTCTGAAGAACTGTTTCATTATTTACTAATTTGCTGGGGTTTCTATAATCTCTGATTTTTGTCTTAGAATTTGTACATTTTCTTCTAGATCACTGATGATGATGCTCTACAACACTGAACCAAAAATAGATTGCTGGAAAACTGAAGAGAAGCAGCTACACTGAATGTGAGTTCCCTGCTCCCAATTACTAAAATACCTTTAAAAGTGAAAGCCATTTTGAAGGCACATTTAAAAAACTTTTGGAGATCCTCCAAACTAGAAAAAAGGAGACTTCTGCACTGTTGCCAAAAGAAACAAAGCTTAAATCTGTTGTAGTTTGTTGGTTTGTTTTTTCTTAACAGCCTCTTTTCATGACAAAATACTTTTTAAGTATGTCAGGGCTTTCAGGTTCTGAAGAATAAAGAAAAAACAGGGGAGGCATCCTGTTAACTCTTTCCTACTTCTGGCATACATGCAGCATGTCAGGGTGAAAATTTTCCTTATTAAAATGTCTCTCATCCTTTCAAACTTGAGGAAACCCACTGTTACTCTCAGCTGTCATTTCTAGCAAAATAAAGGAGAAAGTCTGGCAAAAAAAAAATCCCCTCCCAACCTTCCATCACTTTCTCTGTTTGAAGTTATATGCTTGATAAATTCTGGCAATATGAAGCTTCAAAAAGCCATTTCCCTTAAGTTTGAACTAGAATAGTTTCCTATTATAATTTGAATACTGGTCAGGCTTTTCAATCTACTGCAAAATGGCATTCGAGGATGTGCCAAATGTTAAATGTTAGCATTATTTATTGTAGTATTGTCAGCACATCTTTTTTTTTTTTCCAAAATAGATCAGTACATAATGTTAGTCCCCAGCCCATACAGCTGTGATGAAGCCGCAACCCAAGAAGTGGCCTTAGGGCACCAAATTAGTGGCAGAATCATCAAACAACCTGCAATTCCTAACTAGCTTTGCACTATAATATCTTCTGCCACCTGGCTGGGATATTTGTGAGGTACTTCTGGGAAAGGCAAGCTTTGAAACAGCTTCAGAAGAATACAAGACTGAAAGGAGGATGTGTTCGCACATTTGCTTGTATGAATTTTATCTTTGCAGGGTCCAAAAGCAAGCACAGAGAACCAAACTGTGAACAGTTTCAGGGAAACCACAAATTTAGTTTTAGGTGTGCACTTAAACACAGATAGATCAGGGTTCCTGGTGGCTTCTCTAGCTCTCTTTACCACAGGGACTTGTTGAGTTGCTCAGCCATTTGCAGTTCTCTTGTTGGCAGAGAGCTTCTTAATACATGAGATCTTTCTAAGATGGATACAGAGAAGGTCATATGCTTTTCCTCAGCTGTGTGATTAATAGCATTCAAGGCTTTAAAAAATATATAGCAAGAGGCAATAATTGTCAAGGCTTAGGTGTATATCTAGTGAATTCATTGCTATCTTCAGGAGACAATTTGCCATACCTCTGATGGACCAAGACAGTCTTGTAAACAAAAAGAACTGTAATGAATATAACAAAAAAAGAATGAGGCTTTTGTCCCTGTTCTCACATAAAATATTTCCCTTTCCTCCCACAGTGTAGGATAGAATAATAACTAAGAATACTTATCAATACTATGCTTGAATCCTACCTATTAATAGCAGAAAATAGAATAATTTTGCAGGTCTAAAATCTGTTTCTAAAAGCAGGAGAGGTTCAGTCTGAGAATTCACTAATAGCATCATTAAAATTAGAGTCCAGTAGTCTTCAGCCCGTAGTCCCTCAGGGCAAGGACGACACTGCCCTCAGTGTCATCCCTGAGTTGTTGAAGGTTTGTCTGCTCCATGGTCAGGGAATTCTGTCCCTGGGAAGCCCTTCTCCATCTCTTTCATCTAAAAGCCTTCACCGGGAATCTGAGGTCTCGTCATTGTCACAACGCACAGAGCAGACCTGCCCTTCATTTTAGGGTTTAAAGCCAAAAAAACTGCGACCAGTGCTCTAATTAGCAGCTCTGCTGACTTCTTCTGGACTGCAAAGGATTGAGGAATCACAGCCAACCTTTGATTTAAAATCAAGAGAGTTACAGCCTCGTCTTCCTTTGAGAAACAGTGATTTCCGCACTCCGGGACTCATTAGGGAGGAAGCTTTTACTGCCATACATACACTTTATTAGAAGGCTGGGCATTTTAATAGATGAGACGTTACACCCAGATGCTCCATTCTACCCCTTCTCTCTTCATGCCCTCCAGAGATCCATGGGAATGGGGCAGCAGTGCCTCGACTGCACCATTTCCCTGGTTCATTCAAGAGGGTTTTATGCAGGGAAAAGCCGATGCTGCAGTGAAGGTTACTGTGCTGGTTATATAAGTGCTCGAGGTGGGGATTTTTTTGGGCTTCTCTGTTACCAGGGCTTTTCAAAAATCCACAATAGGCCCAATTTAGCCCAACCCTACACCGAGTGCCTCACATCGACTATGAGAGCAATTAAGCAGCACTATTCCCTAAGCTGTCTTCTCCTCAATTATGTCGGCAAACAAAGAGGCGTGACTGGGTAAGACCCTCTCTATTAAACAAACCAGCCCTACTTACTTTCACTTTGATCAAGGGAATGAAGTCAGGAGGGAACAGGGAAGGCAAAGCAGCACGTTCTCTCTTGGACTTCTGAAGTTTGCAAATTAAAAAAAAAAAGAGAGAAAAAGAAAATAATGAGGGTACATAACTGGAAACTTAACCCATCCTTCCTGTGCAGCACCAGGTACACCAAGCAGGGCAGTGGGACCTCAGGTGTCTGGCCCTGGAAAATGGGTGGATATTATAGTTAGCTTAAAAAAAAGCAAGGAGAAATTTCCATTGGAAATCCATCTTTCAAAATCCCTCATTTTGCAGAGGAGCTTATAGGAGGATGATGTATTTTTTGTATCCCTTTCTGTTTCAGATGTGGGAAGATATACCATTAATTGCTGTGCCTCTGCCTCATCTCTTAAGAAAGTAAATAAACCCCAAGGAATTATGATACCTTGAGCTGTGCTAACTTTTTATTGGTATAAATGTATAGTTAGTCTGCTGGATATAAAACAAGAATGTGTTCCATAAACTAACAGTCTATTCTTTTCTTTCTCTCAGATTTTAGTAACTGCCACTTTGTTTGGGTTAGGTATCTTTAACTGGGCTTTTTTAGGTGAAGGTTTTTGACCGAGCTCTTGTGCTGATACAGAATAAATGTTGCCCCACATCACAGACCCCCCGTCACCTCTGCAGTCTCAGCTGGAAAAGCCGACTTTGCGTTTCTCAGCTAATGAAACATTCAGCAGTGTCTGGGCATGGAGGGTTACTATCAAACTCTCCCTACTGAGAGGTAAAGTGTATCACAGTGCTTCCTAAATCTGTATTAGCTATTCTGACATGGCTCTTAAAACATTCTTGGTCTTGCTTGTAACAGCCCAGAAGAGGAGAGCTATGCTAGTTCCTTGGGGTCCCTAGCAAGCAGCCTCAGGAATTACAGTAGCTCCAGCAAAGCTGCATCATATGGGAAATCTTCACATGTCACTTAACCAACTCCTCAGCAATGTCTCTAGGATGTATGAACAGGGGCCTTGTTTAAGAGATTATTTTTTATACATAAATCTAGTGTTTGCAAAAGCAGTGAGTGCAGAATAATGGAAACAGAAGCTGCTTCCTTATCCACAGACCTGTGTCTTGAAGCATGAGAGGTACTGATGGCTGGGGAGAGAGCGAGAGGAGATTAGAGCTCTTTATGTAAAAACTTTCTCGACCATTACTTCACTTTAATCTCTTATTTATTACTGCTTGCATATGCTTATAAATTAAGATAGTAAGTTGTCTGGAGCTCTTAATAGCACATTTCACTGCTGCTTTGAAAGATCATCTGTACACCCAACAAAAAAATATTAATGGGTCATTACTCCAGTAAAGCAAACCACAGAATGATAACAGCAGTAGCATTAACATGATGGTAACAACGAATTCCTGGAACTTCTCTAGTGCCTGGTATCAAAACACTCTCCAAAGGAAACGAGTGGTTTTTTACTCCATTTTACAACTGGAGAAACCTAGAAAGGAGCAATATCTGGACTGTCAGACAGTAACACAATAAGATGCTTGAAGCTTAAAAAGTGAAATTGATATTTCTCACAGGCCATACTCTAGAGTTTTAATTTTAATTTACTGTCACCTTCTCTCTTTGAGTCTGAGCCTCTGCCAGCTCAGGGGAAAGCTTCTCTGAAGCTGTGGTTGCTCATTGCCACCCTCATGTCGCTCCCCTGTGCTGTAGTTTCAGCTCTCCAGAGGTACCCTTCATCCCCAGAGAAGTTATGCTCTGTATGCTACTGATTCTTTTAGGGCTTGCCTGAATGGAGATATATAGGAAAACTAATACAAAAATCCTCTGTGAACTTGCTTAGAATCAAAGTAGCCTGGAGTGATTTAAGCTAAACTAATGAAGGCCTGACTGAGCCTCTCTGCACAAAGCTTTCAGTGCCATTTTAATCACCTACTTTATCATATTCTTAGTTTGGATCGACTGCATTACAGACAAATGCTCTCAAAATGAAGGAGAAATACCAGAAAGGACAACAGGATGTGGGTAACTGTCAATAAGTCTTTTCATAGTAACTACTCTACAAAAGACAAACCTTATAGTTCTGATCAGGAAAGACAAGAGGAGTCTGCATCAGATCTGTCATAAATGAAACCAGGATTTTGGCAGTTCAGAAATGCACCAGAATCTCCTCTGAGTTTTCAGGAAGAAAACTCCTCTTAATTTTCAGGAAGAAACAATGAGAGAGTAATTCAATGCAGACACTGCATTAGTACAGGACTCCTGTACTTGGTCAGAGTGCTGAGGGGAGAGGAAATGCAGGTGTGGGAACACAGCAGTGAGAAAAACAAACTTCCAGTAAAGTCACCCACCAGATTTGTCCCCACTCTCATGGTGCAAGTGGTATCTGGTATCTGGTTGAGTTCCTAAAACTGCAGGATCACTGTGAAGCAGTAAAATTGTGTTACGTGTACTTTTGACCATCTGATCTGTAACTGATATTAATTTGAGGAGTCTGCACTTGCAAACATTTGCCTGAGAATTACTTTTTGGGCAATTAGTAGGGACCCCCCCCTTTCACTGAAAGACATCTCTGACCCTTGTAGCTGGAGAGAAGCACCTGAAAATGTAAATCCCTGAAGACCAAACATAAAAGACAAATACACTCAGATTTAACCCTTTGCTTTTGATCTTTTCTCAGTTTCTCATGAATTTCAGACCAGCCTCAGCATTGTTATTCAGACCCCAGTTCTTCCTTCTCAGTCCCGGGGGATGGGGTCCAATAGCACATCCCCAGGAGTGAGCCCAGACTCCTGGGGACCATCCTCTCCCAGAAGGGAACTGAGCCTGCAGCAACCATACTTCAAATAATTTAAAAGACAGGTTTTTCTGCTAATCTGCTCCATTTGAACAGTCAGTGCTGGAAGGGGACCAATGCCTTGGAGAAATACTTCAGTTTCTCCCAGCTTTGGAACCTAGGCATCATTTTTGATCTGCCCTGTATGCTCTCACTAGATCAATGTATCATCACAGCAGTTCCCTCTGCTGAAACAGGGTCATCCTTCTCCCTGCACAGCTAAGTGCCTCATCATCTTATACCACAGATCAACTCTAATTTTCTTCTCTCTAACACAGAAAACTGCCATTTTGCCCTGCTTGTATCCTCTGAGAACAACACTGTAAATAGAATTTTCTTACCTTCCCCTCAGACTATGTCCTTCCGTTCTACACAGACCTCCTCTCACCTCTTTTCAGCAGCCACATCAAACCTAAGCTGCTTGGTCTGTATTTTCAAGGCTCTTCACAACTTGTATCTTTCTTACCCATCATTTTTCACTGAATTACAAGAGATCAGCTCTCACCTTCAATCAGCCCCAGTGCCAGATGGAAGCAGCCCCAAATCCTTCCCCCACCCTCCTCAATACAGCTAACTAACATGAAAACAGCAACTCCTCCCTTCTGTGCCAGGGACTGTGGCAGATGGCACCACCCTGTTTATTACAGGATAATCCTTTTTTAAAAGAAGATAAAGAAAAAGAAATACACAAAAAGTTTAATGAGGACTTTGAAATGGAGTTCCTGCATGTTTACACAGACTGGAAGTCATCCCTGGGGTCACCAAGTGCAGTCACTGCTATCATATACACTACATTGTATTATCTCTCCATAAACTTACTGAGCTGTGGCTTGAAAGTAGTTGGGATTCTGTTCATTGCTGTTCCTTCCAAAAAGCTGTTCCAATGTCCCTGTCTTAATGACTAGAAAACTTATTTTGATTTCCAATGTGATTTTATTGTTCTCCAGTGCAAATAGTCCTTTTTCCTTCCTAAGGTTTTTACAGACAGTAATCATAACCTTGCTAAACCTTTATTTTGCTATGATCAACAAGCCTCGCTCCTTTAACCCTCTCTTATAAATCAGGATCTCCATTCTTCTGACCTCTGTAATACCCCCATCTGTGTGTTTCCCTGTTTTAATTCACATTTTATAAGCATATATATTCCACAAATGGCTATATCAGGGAAGGATGCTAAAAGCTCCTTATCTATACAGCTGATACCTTTCCTGATATCCTTTCCTATGTCCTCTTCACAACTCATCACAAAGTGGACATTAAAATTTTGTCCAAAAATTTTGGTTCTGGAGAGCTGATGTCAGACTAACAGGCCTGAACACACTTCTCTCCCTATTTCTCTCTCTTTCTTAAATACAGACACTGTGTTTGCTATTCTTCAGTCACACAGTGCCACCCTTGAGTTGATAGATTTATTAAAAACTCTTACTACCAGATTTGCAATTTCACACATCAATTCTTCCAGAACTTTAGGAGCAAAGTTTCCACTCCACAACTCCCTACTCCCTGCAACTTGTGGTATGGGAGACTTTTAGTTTTTATTCCACTCTGTTCTCACATGCTCCTTCCCATTAGCCACTGCACTTTTACCCCTGTGCAAATTGGTCACTTTGAATTTGTGCATACACACGATGAGATACAATCCCCAATACAATAAGTGATGGTTCTATGCCTACAGTGAGAGCAGGATATTGGATTTGTGCTGAAATGTTAAGAAACACATAGGATGTATTAAGCATTTCAGAAACTTAACAGGGGTATTAAGATGAACAAGTATGTTTTAAAAATCTCTTTGTAATGCTTGAGGTGGAGTAAGAACCATGTATTGACTGGGCCATTAAAACAAAATCTCTTCCAGGATTTGAGTGCATTTCTGCAATAAAGTGAACAATGCTTGTGGCAACCACAGCCTCAGTAATTGACTGGGGACCTCATGAGAAACTGAAGGTTTCTCCCAAAGATGAAGGAAAGAGAGAATAACACAAAAAAAAAAAAAAAAAGGCAAAACCAAATATTGCAAGACACCTGAACAGTTATTTCACTGCTACAGAAAAAAAAAAACACCACGTGCTTTCCTTAGGAACAGCATCCTAACTCTCCTCCTTTTGAGGAAATCAATGGAGAGCACCAGAGGAGTCCATTAGCATCACAGTCAGCTGCTGTGCTATGGATCTGCTTTCTGATACCATGGGAGCCATCAAATTCGCCTGCACAGTCTTCTTTAAGTCTGTCTGACACAGAAATGGGGCCCACAGCTGTAGCACTCCAGGCTCCCTCCAGGTAAGGCTTAACTCAAGCTCGGGAACTGGTGCGATTGCTTGGCTGAGGGGCCAAAGGGTGGAATTCCTGCTCTGCTGTGTGTGTTGGTGACAGTCCTGGGAGGAATTGGGGCAGCACAAGCAGACTCAGGGAAAGGGCCATGGTGATGAAGCATTTAAAATGCAAGCGGTGTGAGCATGTGGGGCACCAAGAGGATCACTGAAGCTTCTTATTTCACCCTGGGCAAATCACTCCATGAGCTGACACCCGGTTAGGTGCAAAACACAGATTGCGTCTTTCCATTGCCTCTCCCTGAAAGCACAAATACTTGAAGTCGAGGGGGCCAGGCAGGTCCAAGTGGCAGGCAGGAGGAGCAGCCTGTGGCCCTGGACCAGGCTGTCCTGCTGCTGCTAAGCAACGTGCAGGCACAGCCCGCAGCCTGCGTCGGGAAACCAATCAAGGCAGCACCGCGCTCCCCTTCCATTAAATGTCAGTTTACAAATGGAAGTGACAGATCACAAACCATTCCCCTCTGTAGCAATGTGGTCTCATCCTGAACCCATCTTGCCGTGCCCGGCTGGTGCAAGGTGATTCCACCTCTGCTAAATGACTCCCAGAGTCTCCAAAGTACAATTTTGTTTTATAGTTGCTGTCAAACCAAAACGTTTCATGTTAATGTCTTACAACCTACTCCACTGTCTGCTTCACTCTTATTTGATATTTATTCCCCTGTCAAATGTGCATTTATTTGCTGACATTTTTATTAAATTAGACTGCAATAAATCTGTCTGCATTTATGTTTATATCCCTTCGTGCAAAGCACCCGGAAGTAAGTTCCATACATTAAGTGTATGGCCAAATGCTCATAAGCATTTCAGAGGGGGTAAATAAAGTCAAAGTACTGGTAATCAAAAATGATAATGACTCAACCTGGCTGGGTTGGGAGGGGACCAGTAAAGCAATGTTTTTGTTGAAGAGGGCAATCTCTCTCCCAAGAAGAGAGGGAAGATTCTAGGAACAGCCCCACTTCCAGATTGTGAAAATTCACACTTTTTATTTTCTTTCAGACAGGATAAAGAACTTCTTGAGCCCCAGTCTTAGCAGATTTTTTTTTCAGAGTAAAAAATAGCTTTTAAATTGTTGCAAGTTACAAAATGTGGCTGTAAGATACATTATAAATAAAATTCCAGGACGCAGTTAGTGGTCAAATGTTCCCCAGGTCTTAAAGGAACATTTAAAAGAACTCTTTAGCTCACCAAGCTCTGTGTAAATACAATTGTGCATGGTAAAAGTGAGGCATAGAGGGATGGGATTTGTTTGATGTCTCTCATTAAGCCATCACCAGTCAGGACTAAAGATCAGACCAGTTAAATGCTGTCTGGAAAAACCTGAGGGATCAGATCAGTTGTCTCACATTTGTGTCATTTGAAGCTTCTCCACAAAACTTCCATGCAAAAGAGTATTGTCGTGTGCACTATCTTTTTATCATAGCTGCAACAGGGAGAAGAGTAATTTAAAAATTCACAACAGCAAGGTCACTCAAGGTTAAGGCTTTTCCTCAGCTCTCCCCTGCTGTCCCTTGTCATGTCTGTCATGCCTGATATTATGCAGCACACGTGCCCTGCAATTCCTAGGTGTCACAGTGGCATGCTAAAGAGGGTCTCACGCCTTATTTTTCCCTCCATGCCATTCACAACAAATTTGATAAAAGGAATACAGAGGAATTCAGAGCAGCTCCTCCAACTTCAGAGGACTCTGAACACAGGAAATTTTTGCTAAATTACAATGTCTTGAGATTGGCAACAGCACACTGATTATGTCTCATTGGAACTGTGATGTCCTTGGCGGTGGAGCTGGGAGACCACAAAGTGAATATAATGCTCCTATATGTGACTCTAATGACTGATGATGCTCTGCTGTGGGTAGCAATTTTGAAATAACTGAGAATGACGACAAGGAATATTGCCTTTGTCTTTTGGCTTCAGAAGAATTTTACGTGTAACTAAGGAGTACAACACAGCACTGCCAGCCACACACGCTGCTAATAGGGAAATTTGCAGCCCCATCAAGCTGTTTGTGCTAATCTGCCACATATAGAGTCCTGCAGGGCAGGCTGAGCACATGAAACAAGGAAAGGTGGGTGCTCACTCCTAGGCAGCATCTTCTCACGTGCAGGTTGAAATCTCAGGACACAGGGACAGCCAACAAATGCTGCAGACCACAAGATCAAATTAATAAATTAAATTAAGTGTAGCATTTTTTAAATTGGGCACCAGATGCTTTCCTCACTCTGGTTGCTTCCTGTCATTCTGATAGCTCAGAGGAACTGTCTCACTGAATAAAACAAGTGCTGATCCCGCAGAGGGATGAATTGAATGCTTTGGTGACATGCAGAGAATGCAGTTATGTTGCCTTCAAGACCTGACCTAGTATCACTGTTTGCCAACCCTTTCTGCCACGGAGAAGTGCCAATGTGCTCAGGAGTGTATCTTATGCTTTGTGACCCTACTCAGAGTCAGCATAAGTGCAGGGGACACACAAAGAGTGTCCCACATTAGACAGGGATGATGGAGCTTCACTCCTGCCTTAACTACCATCTGACAGAGCATGAAGGACTTTGGTACAGACAAATGTCACTGTCAGTCAAATGGAAATCATGTGTGTCAGCAATCATCATGTGGATGGGAGAGGTGAAGAATAACTCACAGAGGGAAACACAGAGGGAAGCTGAATGCAGTTCCCACTGCCTGTGTGTTCTGTGGGAAGCTTCAGATCTCTGAGCCTCACTCAGGTTCCTATGCCCATACCAGAGTTCCACAAGGAGACTCATAGACCAGAGCCCTCCCCAGCCAGAGCAGTCTGCAGATCCAGCCTGGCTGAGGGACCACCGAGTGCTGCAGGAGGTGGCACCAAATGCACTGACCATCACATGAGCTGACTGCTTTAATTTTTACACGCTGTCTGAACAAGCTAATTTAAACTTGTGCAGGTCAGTCTCCAGAGATTGAAGACTGACATAAGAGGGGCACAGAAATCTATTTCTGATCTGCCAGAACAGCAGGTCCTGAAAAGTCCAAGTGCTGTGCTGGCAGCGCAATACTGCTTGCCTTTGAGGGATGGGAAAATCAGAAAAGAAGAGGTCAGCTAACTGCAAAATAACACAGTTGATTTGAAGAGGTGTCACCATGACACCTCTTTGCTTTGGTGGTCATTAGGGCTCCTGAAGATACTGGACTGAGAAAATTTTGTTTTAATCTATCCTGAAGGATTTTAAACTTGAGATATTGTTGGGAAAATGAGCTCCTTGCTCAAACATCCGTGCAGACTCAATTGCCATGGTGGCCTTTCTGTTCCACAGAGATGTGGAGAACAGAATGGAGAAATGTCACAACAAGTCTAAGTAGATCTGTGTGAAAATCTTTCTCTATGAAGAGAGCAAGTCAGTGCCAGCAATATTTAATCTCATCCAGCTCATGAGGCCACAGAGGAAATAATGCAGAGAAGATGATGTTTTCCTCACACCTCAGGATCTATTCAGGAGGGGTACATAAATCCATGTCCTGTTCCACCCAACAACAAGCCAGAGGGTCTTTTTGAACCTGAAGAGGCTGATCACACCTAAAGGTGGTTTCAGTTAGCTACTAAGGCAGCACACAAGTAGTTTTCTGTGCACCAGAAACCTGTCTCTCTGGTCCTGCCTTGTATTGCTCATTCTAAATGGAAACCATTCTGAAGCAGAGTTGATGGGCCCTTAGCACACTCCATAGTATTGCAGCTTTCTGGGCAAAATCCATTCCTTGCATGGGGTGAAGATCATGCCTGAGGCCTGTTTCCACCTCAGTGTGGAGGACCAGGCTTTTCACAGCTCTAAATGGTGATGACAGCTCTGGTGGTCAAGCTCTGAGGAATCTAGCACAGGCAATTTAAAAAGTTAGTGCTCCCAGCAGTCTCTCTCCCCAGAACAATTAGAGGCAAACATGTGCCTGCATTTCAATGCCTTCAGTGTGGAGGTTGGCATATCAATGTGAGCCCACCGTCAGCCAAAGTGCTGAACTCCCACTGAATGGCAGCACTGGGTGTGGTTCCTGGCAGTAGCCAAGAACAGATCTCTGCTAGCCCCATCACTCGAGGGCCTCTCTCCATGCTCTCAGCTTCCTGCTCTCCCCCAGCACACAGCCAATTTGTATTCACGGTCTTTGCTACTTCTGCAGGATTTCTTGAACAATCTATTTAGAGAGAGGTTTGGTGCTGGTGCAAATAGTGGGCTGGGCTCTCTTGTGGTTCCAAGTGCCTCCCAACCAGCAACTGCAAACTTTTACCTCCAGAAAAAGGAGCCAGGACACACAGCAGCATGTGGCCAGTGAGAGTCTGTGTGTGTATTCCTGCAAACCATCACAGATCATCCACAGGGATGATTTTTTGCATGGAAGTTTGCATCTACCGAAGTGAACGTCTGTCCCGGCTCCTCCTTACTCAGAGCTACTTTGGTGTTCCAGATGAGTGGGATTTGCCTGCTTTCCTGCAACTGAATATTGCTTTTCCTCAGAAACACTGGGGAACAATTAGAGCAATAAGAAAATGGTAAAAATAACACAAACCCATCACACTCCTCGTAACACTGATATTTGGAATGGTGCATAGTATGGCAGAGAGCAGAAACATCAACATGTTTAAAAACTGAACAGGTGAGCACGGTCTGTACTTTAAAGCACTCATAGCCACGTTCTCTTTGTTAGAAATATTTCAGGAAGCCAAAACACTTCCATGACCCTGTGAGCACATTTAACGGTGCTTGGTTATATGGTACTTAGGATGACAATCAGTGTTGTGCTGGTTTTGGCTGGAGTAGAGTTAATTTTCTTCATGGTAATTGGCAAGGGGTTGTGTTTTCAATTTATGCTGGAAACAGAGATGTTTTCATGACTGCCAAGAGGGGCTTACACAGAGTCAAGGCCTTTTCTGCTCCTCACCCCACCAGCAAGGATGCTGGGAGTGCAACAAGGAGTTGGGAGGAGGCAAAGTCAGAACAGCTGATCCCAGCTGACCAAAGGGATATCCCCGGCCACGTGCTGTCATGCTCAGTATATAAAACTGGGGGAACAAGAAGGAATGGGGGGACTTTTGAAGTCATGGCATTTATCTTTCCAAGTCTCCCTTATGTGTTATGAGGCCCAGCTTTCCTGGGAATGGCTGAATGCCTGCCCATGGTGAAAGGATTCCTTATTTTGCTTTGCTTGTGTGCACAGCTTTTGCTTTGCTTATTAAACTGTCTTTATCTCAATCCATGAGTTGCCTTCCTTTCACCCTTCCAATTCTCCCCCCCATCCCACCACAGAGGTGAGTGAGCAGCTGCGTTGGGCTGAGTTGCCAGCTGGGGTTAAACCAAAACAACATATAAAATATTTTTTATGCTGTTTCATTTATGGCAGCACTGCGGTACAAAAACATTCAAACATTGCTAGGTTAAAATGTGTGTTTTCCCAGCGGTAATTAGTGCAAGAAAATCAGGCTAAACGTATTAATTTGAGTTGGCTTTTTCATTCTCTTTCTGTAGTTTTACACTTCACAGTCACAATAATTGTAGCCCTTATGAACAATTATGTAAAATTATGTAAAATGCAATATGATCAAGGTATTAGACTATTATTATCTCAGCTGTAAATGCATGAATCATTACTACAGAGTACCTAAAACTCCCAGAATTTTATGTCAGTTTGAGTTTAGGGGATTTTTTTCTCATTTTGATGTTGATGACAATTAAATCATACCTTGATAAATATAAAAGGAAAAAAATCCAGCGTAGACTCATATTATGAGTCCTCATTAGAAAGCAAAAGAGTGGTTTTCATGTTGTGCCACTTAGTTAATTGTCTGGCTTGTGACTTAACTGGAGAGCCCTTTCTGAAGCAGGAATCTAGGCAGGACTGGCATGGATGTGATGGGAGTCTTTGGGGATCGACCTGGTAGGAAGAGAAGATTTGGTAGACTGGAAGAGGGCTTGACTTGATGTTATTGAGTGACCTGTTGAATGCACAACAGTTAGAGAAAGCTGACAAATGACAGAGGGATCCTGGAGGACTTAAGGTATAAATGAAGGCAGAAATTTTCCTCTTTTGAGCTTGGTGCTTTGCTTCTGAGGGTGCAGAATGTAGGTTTTCTCTTGGACATAAAAAACAGAAATTGTTTTTTGAAATATTTGTATTGTGTGTGTGTCTAAACCCCCATAGTTTAAAAATGGGTCTCTTTTTTTTTTTGAAAGGTCAACAAGCATTATATTAATTCAAAGCTGCATCCTTGTCCTTCAACCTGACCTTAAAATCAACGGGAACATAGACAGATGAGGATGCTCAGTATCACCAGTCAGATCCCAGGATGTGTATTAATTTTCCTCTTTGCTGAAGGATAGCTATTCCTGCTGATTTTGGAGGAGTTAAATTAGTATGCTGGGGAAAGGAACACCATGACCTGTTTCTTTCCTTTCTGTTTCCTATGGATGTATATGGTGATTTGAATGTAAGACAAAACTCTGGAGATTGCTCAGGAAATTCTCATATAATCCACTCTCTCCTAAAGCTTACAAGAATCATGAAGATCATATTACAGTGTTACAGAAAATAACAGAGCCTTGAAAATAGGTGGGAAAGTCATAGAGAAAAATGTGGCTGAGGCCACAATGGAAATTATGTACCATTGGCTCTTTTTTCCTGAAAAGATGAGGAAATAGAACAGGGATAAAGCAGTAACAAATATGGGAAGCAGTTTGTAATGTATTGAAAGTTGAATAACCACTGTGAATTGGTAAAAAAAATAAGGCAATTATTTACATACGGGCCCGGAATAGAGAAATTCTTACCTTGGGTGGTAAAGCCAGTAGGATAGATTCATCTTTCAGCCCAATGCTCTTATAGTCCATCCCTCTTCTTCCTCCTGATCTGACCTGCAGTTATACATATTGATTTGCTGAAACTATGCATCCATCCAACACCTGCGTCACAAAAACTGGACAATTACTTCATTTCATAAGAAGAATAACAGCAACAAAATAACAACAGATGAAATCTTTCTTGTGAGGATGATAAGACACTGGCACAGGTTGCCCAGAGAAGTTGTGGCTGCCCCACCCCTGGAAGTGTTCAAAGCCACCTTGGATGGGGCTCGGAACAACCTGGTCTAGTGGAAGGTGTCCCTGCCCATGGCAGGGCAATTGGAACTGGATGATTTTTAAGAGCTCTTCCAAACCATTCTGTGATTCCATGAACTGCCAAAGAGGGAAAAGAGACACTATTCATTGAGGAAAGGACTCCACAAATATTCCCCTTCTCTAGCTCAAAATACAACAGTCAC
Organism: Calyptomena viridis; assembly: GCA_013390005.1. Lineage (NCBI taxonomy): Eukaryota > Metazoa > Chordata > Aves > Passeriformes > Eurylaimidae > Calyptomena > Calyptomena viridis. The sequence goes on from WEIV01017179.1 coordinate 58,491, forward strand.
TCCCTAACAAGTTGTTATGGAGAACTGAGGCTTTTAAGGAAGTTACAGAGAAAAGCTAATACCTCTTCTTCCCATTCACAGAATTAGGCCCTGCTATTGAGCCTTTCAATGGCAAACAGGTATTGACAGCAATAATTCTGTCCATAATAATTCTTTAATAATTATTAAGAAATAATTATTTAATCTAATAATTCTTTAATCTAAAGGCAGAGCACTCAATATCCACATTTGGAGCAGAAAGCTGTCTCCTGTTTTAGGTTTTTGCCTACAGGGAACAGCAATAGGGCTGTTTGTATCTGGAGTCGGGCTGCAGATGCCCAAATTTGCAGTGATTATGTAACTGGCAAAGCCAAGCCTGTTAGAGTTTAGATCAGCATTAAAAAATGCAAGAGAAGGCTATCTACATAATTGTCTGGAAAAAATGATGCCCTCCATTTGAAAGAATGAGACAATATTAATTGTCACTCAATAGCACAAGATTGTTGTGTAAGAGCCTTGTTGTGCTTTATTTTCTCTTTAAAAAGGAGGAAAACCCCACAAAATAAAGAAAAGTGTGCAAGGAGAGAAACTAATATAACTAGAAGTGAAATGTTAATGTTATTTCATTAAATGATTTGTGGAGAATGAGATAAGAGATCAACATTCTCAAAGAATAATTTCTTTAAATACCTTGTGCTCAAGATTCCCCTCTAGGCAACTTTTCATCTTTCTTCATTAAAAAAATAGCATTAAATTTTATTAAAGAGTCCCAATTAAGCTGGTAACTTGCTTCAAAGAGCATCCAGGCTTAGGGGGATATGTTAAACGTTAATAGTGATGGGAAGATTCACCGTACAACTGATTTTAAAAACAGTGTCTTTCTGACTAGTACAATTTGGCTTGCACACCCTTAAGGCATCCTCCCAGACCCGACTGACACTTATTTTGGGAAGCAGCACATAAATTCTTGGCTTTAAGGTCAAGTAGATGGCAAGGTTGGCTGTAACAGATGCAAACTTTTCCTGATAGCTTTGGAAGGTGTCAAAAAACAATTTCCAAAATGAGCATTTTTCTTAGATACCAAATTGATCTGATTTAAGGGTGGCACCAGATACATGCAAAGCAAACCCCGTGAATTTATCTTGTCTTGGTTTTTAAGTGTAATTGGCAATAAACATACCAGCTCAAAAATATACACACAGTCTTGAATGGAGACAGGTCAGAGGAAGAAAGATGTCAGTCCTGCCTGCCTTAATTCTCATGGTCAAAAACAATAGGAAACTGAACACTCTATATTGTTTCCTGAGTAATACTCAGAGTATGAAGTTAGGAAAAAAAAAAATGACAGCTATTACCAATGACCCTTATAGCCTGGTGCATGGGGAAGGGGCTGAGTGGGTGCAGGGTGCTCCCCAACACAGCAGCAACCACCCGGGAGAGACAAGAAGTTGTGTGGTGACAGGAGCAAAGCTGCAGAGCATCTAATGCTGATGAGGGTGGAAAACTGCCTTCAGATCCTACATGGCATGAACTGACTGCATGGCCTGTCCAAATGCCCTTTTGCTGATGCCTGCCTGTGGGAAAGGGATGACCAGCACTCCACCTTCATCACTTTATGTTCTCGGGAGGAAGAGCAAGATATAAATACAAATATTGCAAGCCCATTCAGAAGATTTAGTAAGCTACACTCTGAACTCTACGGGAAACCTGAGAGAAAAAATGGAAGGGGAAAAATTCAGAGAAAACCACTTGCTATGAATCTTGTACAGTGACAATAGATAAATAGGACAGGGAGAAAAAACTGCAGTGCTTCCAGGTCCCTGCTCATCCCAGGGGAAAAAGACAATAGGAAGTGAAGGACAGGTCTTCCACTTGAGAACACCACCTTAATTCCAGACTTCTCCTACCATCTGTTGTTCCTATGGCAGATCTTCTCTCTGGATGATGCTGCACAAGGAGACTATTTATGCAGCCATACAAATGTCACATTCATATTTAGACATTGATATAGTCTTTTGATTTACAGTCACATCCTGCATTTCCTTCAATTCTAATCAAATGCTAATTTCACATTCATTCTTCATAGCCAGGTTTAAACAAGACACCCAGTGGTGCATACTTAGGGGAGTTTATTATTATTATTATTATTATTATTATTTATTTTTTATCAGAGTATGTCATTCCCAGGTAAAGGATGTGCTGCCTGCAATGTAATTATGCATGCTGGATAAGGCTTGCATTTACTGGGAGACACACAAGTCAATTGCATATTGTATTGCGTATTATTTTATATTTATTACTTGCTGTCAAAGTGGTTTTGAAAACCAATTCTTATGAGCTCTGTGTACTTTACTATAAATAGGGGGGCTCCTGGAGAGGGTACAGGGATCAGGATAAATTTAATTTGACAATTCTGTCAGAGGTAACCTCCACTTCTTTCCAATCTGCCACTTGCAACAAACAACCCAAGCTGGTGTTGAATTCAGAGAAAAAGAGCTGGAGAGACTCAGTAATAAATATTACAGTGGGAAGATACAGGGAGGCTTCCTTCATGAGGTCAGTAAGGTGCATAGCAAGACTATATTTTCCTAAGAAAAAGATTAATAGCACCCCTGAGATAATGCCTTATTTTTTATTACCTCTTCCCCTCCCCCTCCTTGTTTAATTCCTTTTATAGAAGAGTAAGGTTTAAAATGATACTTTTCTCCCTCTTTCAATGAGATAGCACATCTCACAAGGGAAAAATCAATTCTAAGTGGGAATTGTGTATACCTCAACATTTATGTACAACAGTTCTCCCCTCCTCTCATTGTACACACCTCCATCAGTAAAAATAACGGAGCCAATTTGCAGTGGGTGCAACATGACAGTAACTCTGCCTATTCTGCCCCACGGCTGGCTGAGCAATTTTACCTCATCACAGGCAACAGAAAGCTGCTGAGAAATTCTTATCAGTCCAGGATGTACATGGGGTCATAAGTGGAAGGACAGAAGAATTACATTCCCTGGAAGTGGTCTAAAATGTTTTACTGGAGCAATTATGACTGATGTTATGGCTTTATATATTATGTTACTTCTTTTCCAGGGGAATTCTGACTCCCCTTACTGAGAACTGGAACTGCCATCCAATTGACTACAGGTTGTGTCAACCTCTGAACTGAGCCTGATGGATCAGAGCTGATCAGCAACCACTGAGGACTTGCTTCTTTAGCTTCACTTCCTCACTCTTCCATGACTATACCTGTACATTTTTTAAATGGAAAAAAGTTGAACAGTGTAAAAGTTAGGTGCCATGAGCACACATCTTCTGGATGGAGAAGCTGGAACCAAAAAACCCCAAAAGTAACACTCTTTTAAAAATCTTCTTTTAAAAATTCTTCAGAGACTGATATGGACTAGGACAGGACCCTACGTGACAGGACAGCTTCTGGCAGGGGGTGGCTGGAGGAAAAAGCAATTATATTTTATGTTCTATCTTCCTCTCTGCTTTTGTTTCATTATCCCATAAACCTTCACAGGGAATAATCAAGACAGGTTCACTGGCTGTAATGAAAGTTTACTGAGGTCAAAGCTGGTTGAACTTGCAACTTTACCTTAACAATCCTGTCAAGACAACGCATTGACCTGCTCTCCAAATTGATTACATAAATCTTGAACACAACTGTTAATCACACTCCTTATTCCAGCTTATCTTTCACCAAAGATAAAGGATAGTTTCTTGGCTGTTTATCATAGTGTTGGCATGGTATTACCTGCCTTGAAACTTCAAACTCCCCTTGCCCAGAGGTGTGACAATTAATAGGAATCAGAGCCACATTTTTATATATAAAGAAGGATTTTGCTGAAGAGTCTTTCTAAGCAGAAAAAGGGCAAAAACCCCACCCCAACAACAAAAAAACACTGTTATTTTATACAGATCTTTTGTCAGCAGTTACTTGTTATATCCTCTGTTTTAGCTAATGCTTTTATTGAATGATCAGGACTCAATTTCTAGAGTCACGAACAATTACAAATTATCTCCATTTCTTATTTCTAGGGTTCTCCCTGCATTAAACCCAAGCTGACTACCCAAAATCCTTCAAAGCTTTTCTCTGTAAAAGACAGGAAAAGAGAATTTAAGAATTAAAACCCAGGCATTGTTTCTAGTCACAATAATAGATATCCTTTTAATGCTCCCAAGAGACCAAACAACAAGAAAAAAATCAGTTTTGTGAAGGACATGGTGAGAGAAAAAACCTGGAAATTATGTGGACCTTCAGTGCCAAGGGAATTAAACATAATATTAAAGAAGTAGGCATTTACCTCACATGGTGGGATGTGCTTTATATTTATCAGCATCTGTTTTTTTGTTGGCCTCGGAGGATGAACACACCATTAACAACATGCAGTGTCTTTTCATTCTCCTGAGGTCCCGACATGGATCCTGGATGCTTTCACGATGATCTTTAGCAAGACCTGCTGTAGAAAGAAAAGCCATAAGAAGATGTGATGTTTCTGACTGAAGGCCCCTTGGGAGCTGGAGGGGAAAGCAAAGCAGGTGGTGGTGTCAGTAATGGTAGGAAGCCTAAAGAAAACCTTGCAGCAGAAACATCACCTTTTATGCCAATCCCCTCCCTTCACAGCACTCTTGGTTTTCTACTCTGCATTTCCCTTTCTGTATTTTTATTTTGCTTTCTGTGTAGTGATGAAAACACAGGGCTGGGTTTGCGTCACGTCATCTGTTCTTTTAAGTGTTATCTATAATTGACTCGTGGAGCACAATGGTGTTCACTGAGTGAATTGACTTAAAATTGCTGTAATAATACCACAAACCTCCTTTATTAGTGCTGAAGTACATCAAGAAGAATCAGTGAGATTGCCATCTAGGAAAATAAACACTTATAAGCAAGTGCAAGTAGCCCACAAAAAAATCAGCTACTTTACAACTGCTTTTCTCTTTCATTCTGTTTCTCCAACAGTCTCTAGCTCATCATCACTATAAATTAGATGGTAACTACAGGAGCTACCTGACAGGATATGTTTTTTATATAGATCATGAGAATTTGAAGAATGTGAGGGAGGAAAGAGATGGGAGGAAACAGTACCACCAGCACAATGAACTGAGATGGTAATTCCTCATTATGTGCTAGTGTTGGAGAGAAGGGATTGATTCTCCCTCTGTTTATATCAGCATAAATTCAGAATCACTCCACTGACTCAGGAAGCAAGTCTGGATGCTGAGCTGAATGGTCAAGTTTTAAATCCCTTTTCCAGGACACAATCCAAGAGATCCTTTCAAAGAATCTCAGGCCATCACTGTACAGACTTCAAAGGGATTTGGACTGGACTCATTTCTCACGGAGCAGGAGAAACAAGGCTTAGAGGCCTCCCATGGTGTGTATGCAGGCAGTCCTGCCTGGCTGATCTGCTGAGATCAGCCCACAGACTATTTAAAAACAAAACATCCATTCCCTGAAGATTGTGTGCCACAATCACTGTATGAACCAATAAACAAAGCTGGCACCAGGAAACAATTATTATAAGCCTTATTATATAAGCATTTCTTATGCTTTAATTTTTCACTTCTAGATGAAACAATTCGAGGGTATTTTACTGAATCTTTTCCATGAGAATTAAGGTCGGGTATAGCTGTGCTATTTAAATGCCCTGCTTGGTCCAGACTGTTTGCAGAGCTATTACGAAGGCTTCCTAAGCCACTGTGTTTTGCTGAGCTTCCAAATTAAATTACAACACATCACTCATGACTAAATTACACATCCCATCCTGAAATCATACACAATTGAAAAAAATCACTCATTAGCATAATTAATGCAATTATAGTCAGCAAATTTCTGATTCACTGGTGACTCAAACTTCAAACAAAGAAGTATTTTTAGAAATATATAAGTCCTATGGGATCCATTTACTGCTAGAATTCAGGGTGTATCGATACCTATCACACCCCTGGTAGGTAAACCATATCAGGTACCTCCATGGCGATGATGACTGGTGGGAGTATGTCTGAGGGGGCTGCCCTATCTCATTCACTAAGGGAGGCTTATTGCTATAGCAACAACTGCATCCTGTGATTTGCTTGCTACAAACACCCGCAAAAAGTATTCTGAAATTATCCATGTGAAAAACAACTGGTACTTTGACCTGATGCAATTAATGTGTTCAAATCTGAATTATTTCCATCACAGGTTAAGCATTCTGTATTGAGATGACTCATATGCAAAAAGTTCCACTGTGCTTCAGATTAAGGAGGGAATTTTGAGCTCTTACTGTCCTCTGTGCCATGTCTGAACTTCCACAGAGTCAGAAATAGGAAACAGAGTGACACCTTGGTCTGAGCCGGGTTAGAGCACTCAGAAAGAAAAAGGAGCAAGGCTTTTCCACTCAGGCCTCCATCAGGGAGCACAGCCATTCCTTCCTGACATTTCCTTGCCCAAGGCTTAAAAGTTACAGGGATAAGGTGTAACCCTTCTGTTTGGAAGGGGTGGGTAATTCCATAGAATCACTTGCTGCTCTCCTACTCAAAGTTTAAAAAAAAAATAAAAATCTGGCACTGTCCAAATGACCAACAGCCCAGTCCCATCATGTCAGTGACTCTGAGCAGGGTTGCTCAACTTAAGCACTGCATTCCCTTTTTTGCATTCCCAGACAGTTTTGGTGTCTGTGTTATAATGCAGGAGTCATCCAAACAGGAAAGCAGCCTTAAGCTAAATATTAGTCTGTACCATAAAAATGTTTGTCAGAGGATCTTGAGCAGAAAAATGAAAAGACATAACTCCTCTTTCTGTCTCTTCCCTCTCTTCCATAGGGTATTCCAGTGCAAGAAATAAAAAAAACAAAAAAGTTTGGAAGACGACCTGGGGCAGGAGTGGGCATTCCAGTTTGGGATGGCATATTACATTCCTCCCCTCCCTGAACAGAGAGAACAAACCCCTTGCAATGCAGAGTAACTAAACTTCATGTTATTTTTAAGCTTACCTGTGAGTGAAGAAAGGAAGATAGGGGAGCCTATTGAACAAAGTTGAGAAGAATGATCTATGCTATGAAAGACATTTTATATTTTTATAATTTTCTCTTGATATTGCAGATCTCTCTTCTTAAGTACTTTCTTTGCAAGTCTCCTCATATCTACTGACAACTGAGGTGAATGAACCAACAACCATTTATTCTACTTCTAAAGGAGTGATGATGATAAAATTCAAGGAGCAAAACATACCAGCATTGTCAGTTCTGGCCCAGCAGAAGCAGCATCTTCCAGTGACCAGAAAAGCTCTTTTAAAAGCAGTCTGTAATAGGAAATGTGCCAGCAGCCTGATGATCCCATGGAAATTTCCTCTTTCCCATGTAAATATTACTTCTTAGGCCACATTTCTAGCATAGGAACACTCAGGCAATATTGTTCTGTTTCAGCTGATAAACTCAGTGTGTTTTTCCAGTTGGAGTCATGTATTTCTGAAAATTTATATTTTGAGGCAACTACCAAGAGTGAGGAAAAACGCAATGATCGTGTCTCTGTGGAAGGATTCACAACCAAACTGTACAAACTGTTTCTGAGTGAAGAGCTATCTTTATCCTCCCACTAAAAGGCTTTTTACTAAGTAAGCATCTTTCAGACTATTTAAAAATGGAATTGTAATTTCAGCAAAGAAGCTAAAAATGTCTTACAGCCTCACTTTCCTTCCACACAAATAAACGTTTAACAAGAGAAGCAACTTTACATGTTAAAGTCTGAAAGTTGTCAACCGCTGAAAGAAATCCCCCTTACATCACTGCTATTTAAAACATGGCACCAATTTGGGATATGAATGATCTATTGCAGAGTATCTGATTCAGTGCCTCATAAAGGCAAATGCATCACTCTGACCCATCTGTTCTATGGACATAATCTTAATTGCAAACATAGGGTCACATCCCAATAAATCAACCATGCTGCAGAGAAGGTGCCTACATTTATGCCAGCTGAACATTTACCCAGGACTGCCTGCAATCATTGCTCAGTAGAATTTAGGGACAAATAGAACAAGGAGATTGCTATCGACCCCATTTTTCTTTACAGTGACTTATATTTATTTAACTTAACACTCTACATGGGTGAAATCCAAGCCTTACTCCTATAAAACTCAAAACTTCCATGGACCACAACTTTACCCCATACATATGGCATAAGACAACAAAGATGTTTGGGATGAATGGCAGCCATGTAAACACTAAGGAGAAATATATATCAAGTCACAGAAGAAATGCCATAGGATCTGTTCCAGTCTTGCTGAGCTGAGCGTGCAGAATCTGAGCATCGTTATTCTCAAAATAAAGGTGAAGGCTTAGAAAGGATAGAAAGCAGAAAACATCTCCATGTTTCCCTCTTCCCCAAATGGCACAGACACAGATGATCTCATTAGCTCATCTGTGTAATTTACACTTCTAATATGTCTGAGGAATAAAACAAATATGCAAAAATAAGCAACAGGATGGGGACAGAAGAGGGGGAAACCTCACAGCCCTCTCTCATCTAAGCTCTTTCTTTTCTTGCCAAATATTATATTCCCTTCCTGGGAATCCCTCCAAGTCTGTGTCTCCAGATGCCACATTGCAGCAGGCTGTCTGGAACCCCTCCTACCCACCTCCACATCACTCACACTGAACAGGCAGGGCAAACACAGGGTGGAGAGAGTGTTTTATCCTTATTTATTTCCAGACGGAAAATCAAGCTGTGAAAAGAGCCAACAAAGGAAAAAAAAAACAAACCAAACAAAAAAAATTATTAACCATCTTGGTAACAGACTTTTCTTCAGGGAAAAAAAAGGGAAATACATGTCATGGGTTGAAATTTGGAAGTATCAACAGCTGAGGTGTGTTTTCTTCTGCTATCTTGGGAGTTTGGCAGGTGACTTACAGTAGGGACATGAGGGAAACTCTCATTACAAACAAATATAAGAGCAATGATCAGAATCAAGTACAAATGAAGCCCAATGGGATTCACTCTTCCCTGACTATTTGGGCATCTTTGCTAACTGAGCATTCATTTGAGCCAGGACCATGTACCCATGGGCTTCTGTCAAGGCACCAATCTTAAATACATAACATCGGGAGAAGCAATTTCCTACTGGAAGTATCTGACTGTCTATGAAGGAAGTTTAGGCAGAGGTCTGTGAGCTGGTGCCCAACATATAAGTGGGTGAAGTTAAATACACTGAACCCTTCTCTTGCCCACAGGCAAGAGCTGAACCATCAGCACATCACTCTCCACCTCTTTTCCTAATTTATGGAGAAAACCTAGGATGACTCTCTCTCAGTTTGGGGCCTGAATTTAGGTGGGCTGGAGCTGAGCAGAGCTGGAGGCTGAAGCAAAGGAATGGGATCCACAATTAACAAAGAAATATGTTGATCTTTAGTGGTTTTGACACTTAAAAATGCACCTGATGGGGTTCATGGTTGAATCTGGTTAAAGAAATAAGTGCAACCAGACCTAATTAGAGAAGTGAACTGGTGTAATACAGCCTCATTTTATCCTCTTCTTACATATCTCCAAAGACCACTGCTACTCCATCTATGTCTCTCTACCTAATTTTCATTTTAAAATGTGCTTTAATGACTGCAAGTAGTTCTGTAGTCCAGAAATAGAAGTCTCAAAGGGCAGAGGGCATTATGTTCCCATCCACCTCACAGGGCAGGTTAGAGCAGATTCCAGACCCAAATTACCCAAGTATTAGAGGTGACCACTATGTCACTATGTATTTGAATTTAGTTCCCTTTTGGATGTTATTTTACAGTACCCAGCTGACCATCAGTCCCATAAGAAGCACTCATATCTGATTCTCTCCATTCTTCCCTGTTTTTCTCTCCTCTCTCCTTCCTTTGCACGAGGAAAGTTGGTAAAAATTTATTGTGGGTGGGATTTTGAGGCACACATCCCATTAAATTTAATGGGAACTGAGCATCTAAATCCCTTAGGCAGCTTGAAGATTTCAGCCTCTATTACTAATGCTCTTCTCATTATAACAAGATTTGTACATGACAGCTCGAGAGCTCTGACTCTGCTTTTAGTGATGTGGTTCCGTGTGGTGCCACTGACCAGCACAGGCTGGAGCCTTGCTCACAGCTCATCTTGTCACAAGCTCTGCTGCTAACATGAGGCTAGAATGCAGCCTGTAATTTTGTAATGATTGGTGAACTTTCTTGTAGGGGTCCTTCCATGGGATGAAGATAATACCTTTGTTGTGATTATTTGAGAACCATTTAATTTTAATTGCAATCATCAACTTCTGATGTGTAGCGTATGGACAGACATGGATGTGCTGCACAGCTGCATCATGGTATCAAGAGTTTTTCGAGGGTCATTGTAGACTTTCCTGGGCTGTCAAAATTGCCAGATTCCACCACATTAAATTTTTCATCAGTATTCTGCTTAATTTACTGAAATTATAATTTACCAAGAGGACATTACTGGGAAGAGAATGGCTTTTTAAAATGTCATGCATACCCTGCAGGTCTTCATTGGTAAGGTGTTTAACCATGTTGGTGCTAATCACACCTGACAGGGCAACCATTCTCATTTTCATCATAGATTTCCCTGTCCCTTTTCATGTCACTCTGGTCCAGTTGTGCTGTGGGATAAAAGGGACTTGACAACTTCTAGGAAACCTGAGGAAAAGGAAGGAGCAATTGGAAAGTCAAGATAAAACTTTACCATATTGTATATGCAGTGAGGAGAATAGAAAGGTATAATTTCTCCATAGTAAAATAGGGTTGCTCAGCACTTTGTTTTTTGCTGGTTCTTCTAAGGTACTTGTCCTGCTTACAGAATGCTATGTGTGACTGGGATCTGAACTCCAACCACCCGTTCTTTAAAGTTATGCTGGCGCCTCCTCTTGAAGGTCTAAATTCTCAGAGAAGTCGATTGAAACTGTCCTTGGGGATATCTGAGACTGTATTCACAGTGTTAGGGACAGATTTATAATTGTCTTATTTTTTTCTTTACCCATTACTGCTACAGCTGATATTAGAGTGAAGAACTTTGGGATATTTTTGTGCAATTACGAAATTATTGGAAAAAATTTTATCAGGACTTTTGGCCATGTACCTGTGGCAATGATCACAACAAAGTGCTGGGTGTGCATTTTGCTGGATTCTATGTCCTGCTTTGATAACAGCTTACCTACCAAACCCTGGATACTCAATGCACAATCCCTCATTGCTTCCCTTATGGCTTGTGCAGTTTTAACAGTTCTTCCCATAATTCAGGAATCAGGAAAGGGCACCCTTGCACCAGCTCAAGTGTACAAACAAAAATAGTGCCTATATATTAAGGCAATCCTGCCTCTGCTTCCTCAACTTTGGTGGGGGAGGGGACGAAAAGGGAAATGATGTCTCTGTCTCCTCCAAGTCACAGCTACAGATTTAGGCAGTGAGCTTGGTGGACTTTCTGCACAGAGAGACAGAATATACACACTTTGGAACTTCTCATATAAACCTCAATCTTCTGTCCTTGAACTAAGACACACCTTCCCTTAAATTTATTTTTCAGTTTTCAAGGAAGACTCCTGAGGAAGCAGGAGCTCTATAACTCCAGTGTTCCCAGGAAAAAAAAAAGGAGACATCCTTTAAGAGAAGTTGATCCTTTTTCCAGGAGTCTTCTGGAGCTGCTGCTGCAAGAGGTTTTAGAAAGAAGTGGGCAGGTTTGCTCCACTGCTACAGCACATCTGAGTTTTAAGATAAGGCAGTAAGAAGGCTGAGACAAAAATTATCCAGACCCATTGAAAACACACTTGTTAACCCCAGTGACAAAAATACCAACAGTTCTTCCTTCCATCATTAAAATGCAGGTAGGAGAGGACACCAACTCTAGCTGGTACCTTCACATGCAGTGCACAAAGCTGGGTAGACAAACTAGCTGAGGATCCCTACAGAGGAGCTGTGCTGGTCTGGCTCCCAGCCAAACTAACGAACCCACACCTCATCAGTGCTGCCTGGCTGCCCCCCAGCAGAGCTTCTCCATGAGCATCACTCCAGGAAGAGCTAACCAAACTGCTGGGATTAACAGACTCTGGAGCCAAATGAAACCCTGCATGACAACTGAAAACATTTAGGCACTCTGCACTGCAGCTCATCCTTGCCCCTGGTTGTTGGCCGAATTATTCCTTCTGTTGGGGACAGAGGGACACCCCATACCCACTGCAATCTCTGCAGGTCTCAGCTGTGCTGGTTGGGAGCTGGGTCTCACTAAGTAGCCGGGGTTGTGCTGACCTCTATGCTGCCATTCACTGGACTTCCTGCACAGAAGTACTGGACAAGGGTAATAAAGTGCTTCCAGATGTTTCTGTCATGCAGGAAAATTCATAACTTTAAACAAACCTGGATTAGGTTGTTTAACATGAGTTAAACTTTGCTTTTCTAGCACGAGTGAGCTCAAAACTTCACAAAAATCCCTGCTTACATCTTTCACTTTAACTAGACAGATGATTATTTTTATCTGCAGCTACCATACACCATTTATTTAGGCAAAACCATCCTTGGCCTTCAGATGGGAGTTTTGTCTCCAATAAACAACAAAATGGCTCTCCAGCTACATTAGTACTAGACTGTCACTAGTTAGATAAGGCTGATACATTAGCACTTCTATGCCAGCAAGAGACAATCTCTGGCCAGCACTGTCTGGTTTAAAGTGCAGAAACTTCAGTCCCTCAGTCCCCCAGTTTTCATCAGGAAATATTTGAGCAGTGGGTTGGGGGAAAGAAGCCCAAAGAAAGCGGTAAGGTTAAAGGTAAGGAAAGCAAATAAAGACATTAAAGCACATTCAGGTGCACATTAAGGCAGAACAGGATGTTCTGAGCATGCAAAAGTCTGGAATTCTCTGCTAAGATAATGCAGAGAGCTCAGAGGCATTTCTGGAGAGTTAAACAAGGTCAAATGGATCTCCAGCTAGGTGATCCCGGGTCTGGAGATCCACACAGTGTCTTAGGACAGATGAAATTTTTTGTGTGCCAACCTCTCCCCCAGGGTTGTGCCTGGGAACACAGCAGCAGGTCATCTGAAACAGCTTTCTGTGCCAAACCTCTTTTCATTTTATCCGCTTGAGGGAAAGTCAAAATCTTCTCCGTGATGTGTACATGGCTTCACAGATTGCATGACAAAATTCCAAGTAATTAAAGAGCTGATAAAAACAGTGTTAGAAGAGCCAATATCTCTTCAGGACACTTCAGATAAGCCCATCGTTGCATCTTCAGAACAATGATGTCTTCTTTGAAGACAGAGATGAAAAACAAAATGAGTTGCTGCTATATCTGATATGATGTGAACAGAAATCTGTATGATGTTATTAAAGATATGAATGACACCACAGTTATGGTTACAGAAATTGTAGTAGGAAGGCTCTAATGTTCCAGATGGAAATTGGAAAACGAATGCTACTTATTACAATGAGCCTCAGACACTTGACTGTGGTTATAAACACATTTCTTTGCTGCATGGACTCTGGATAAAGAAAATGCTTAACATTTGGCTTTAGTGGAATAATACATTCAGGTAGGAACTCTACTTATAAGAAATAATTTTGTTATAATTGAATTCACACAAGTTTTTTTTTCTTCAAATTAAAAGCAAATTTAAATAAAAATCTATAAACAATGGTTTTCCAAAAGGGAAAACTGAAAATTTTCAAGAGTACTATTTAGTGGAATTATCTGAAATGAAAAGGTTAGTGACCAAAGTGCAGCAGCACTGAATACCTTTAAGTTATATATTCAGCCATCACCTGGAAATGAAATATGAAATAATGCTTCTCTTCTTTCCAGTGCTGGGGGCAACAGTGACAGATTTAGCCTGAACATGTGGTGAAAGTTTACAGGCCAAAGAGAAAAAGTCCAATGGAGAACCATAAGAATAACAAAAGTTCTCAAAAAGCATGAGAAAAGCGTAAGAACAAGTCTCAAGGGGCTTAAATAAAAGCAAAGGAGATTTTTGTTGGAGATAAAGGAAAATTCTCTAGCATGAAACTAGTGAAATGCTGGGCTAAACTCTGCAGTGATGGAAATCCCCATGCAGTAGGTTTTGAAGAACAGATCAGACAGACCGACCCTAGGAGCAGTTAATTACATGTTCACCTCCTTTGAGGCAGAGAGATGGATTAGATGATCTCCCAAGGTCCCTTCCACTCTTATAATTCCTATTTCGCCTATGTAGCATCTCCTGCTTTTTCACTTCTTTAATGAAGCAGAGGAAGGAGACAGTGCAGGGGAGTATTTCAGGTGCTTATCCAGCAGGATGAAGGACACAGCAAGCAGAACTAACTGAAATCCAAAGTCCAGAGGAAAATTAACTTATGACTGACACCTTGGGCAGGAAAAGAGAGAATATAGATTGCATCCTGTCCTGACTGGTCTTAACATTTCCTCTGAGCTGGGTAATTCTCAGCCCATCTTTAAGGAAAGAAGTCCATAGGCTACAGGCAATTGGAGCTGTTTAAACTGCAATATAAATAAAACACCCTTATATTTAAGTTTTTTCTGTTGTTCTGCTCTTTACATTTTCCCCTGATCCTTAAAGACTGGTATTTTCTCTGCTGTATCCCACACAAGAAACACTCCTCATGAAAACAGGGGGAAAAACATAGGGCAGTTGGTATAATCTACTTTCTTAAAATTAGTGATTACTATGACAAGTATAGTGCATTTCCAAGGCAGTCTCTGGTGTTACTAGACTAATTCATTCTTGTCATGTTATTATTGGGCCTTAAATTTCTGTGTTGCAGGCTGTTGGTTGAAAATAATGTGCTTCAGCATAAAGGGGAGTGAAACAACTGGGATGATTCAGCCCACTCAGGGTGCTATATATTTCTTCTCTGCTCCATCAGTACCTCTGAATTGTAGTTCCCGAAGCAACCAAGCCTCAGTTTTCAACCCCAATCTTACATCTGTCAAGGAAAGGGATAAGAAGAGCTTTACACCAATTTGTGTACTTGATAATCCTTATTCTGCAACTTCTAGTTTCTACAAGAGAGCAGAGAATGAATTCTAGGGTGTGTTGTTATATATATGACTGCACAGAAACTGTTGGCCATAAAGTAGCATCAACCACATATTATTCCCCTGTTCTTTACCTCCAGTATTATGATGATATACAGCATGTTGGATCACTTCTGTGGCTGGTGAGCTATTGCAGCCCCCAGCCTGACACCTGCAACACTGTTCCATGCTATTTGATGCTCTGAACCAGGTACAGACTGTCCGAAGTGAAAATACCAAGCAGGAGCTGGAGTTTTGTGCAGTCATCACTTCTTCTCTTCCTGCTCCACAGCTACTAGTGCATACAGCAAGATATGAGCTAACAGCTGGATTTTTATTATGAAATGCTTTGTTACATATTGCCCTAAAATAAATAAAAATAAAATGTAAGCAATCCTATTTTCAGTAAAAGAAAAAGCTGCTGTCATGCTGGTGTATAATGCAATACAGTAGCACTGTATTTCATTATGATTCAGTGTGTTTTCATGTTAGTTGCCAAGGATTCAGCAGCTTAACATGAATTCTAAATTAAGATTAGTATTCCAAATAAAATATTTTTGAAATATGTGTATTTCACATTTCATTCTAATGAGCTTCAGTAAACACATAGTACTGCTTGTGGGTGTAATTTGAACTCAGAAAGGACACAGCAAAACGCAGCCCTTTGGGACCATCTGGACACATAAGAACAAGTGGCACAGACATCTGGGTCAGCAACTCTGCTTAACACGGGCTCCACAGCCATCAGAGCCCCAGTATAGGAGGCCTGGCTAAAGAAAGGCAGCACAGCTGCAGGTTTCCTCAGCCTTTGTTTGGCTTTTACAGGACTTAGCAGGACAGGAGTTTGCACATGATTCTCTGTCTCGCATAAGGAGTGGTGTAAAACAGGGTAATGTTCCTCCACCACCTGCTCAGGTAGCACAAAGTAGGAAGGAGCCACACATCCTAATTTCAGTGTAGCTACTCAGTGTGGTAGGTTTTAAACAGGCTTTAAGAAAACCAATGGAATCAGCTTCTTCCACACTCTGGAGCAGCGACCATTCCATCATCCAAACATCACCAGCAGCTCCAACACTGTCCTTACTTCATTCATCTAATTAATGCAGCAGTTAACTGGGCTCACATCATTTGCCTTTTCCTACCTTGAGATTTATCTTATCAGTCCACAGCAGCTTTTGCAGCAGCCACACAAAGGGATAAACTTCTCTTTTACCCCTGCTCCAAGCCCAGCTGCATTGTCCTTCCCTCAGCATGGTCAGGGCTTCCCACAAGGCACCAACACAACCACAGGAACAGGCAGGCTCTGAGGATTGTGAGAAAGACTCATCCTTTTCACAGCACAGTGGTGTGAGCACCTGTGGGTCTCACATCTCCTCCAGCACTCCACAATGTCACATCTTTGCTGAACAGTAAGGAAAAACATTCAAAATTCAGTCCATAGTGGGACCACCCATGATAAGAAAAATGACTAATGCCCAGAGTTATGAAGTAGCCGTGACTTTCTGACAACCTTATTCCTAGAGGGTCCTTTTTGTATTCCTCTGTTGTTTTCTTTTTCTCTCCTCATTTCTTAAAGCTATATAAAATGCTTCCTGAGTGGACTTGAGGGCCACAGCTGAAGGATGATGTATTTCTAGCTAACGGCCTTTTTAAAGAACTAGCTAAAAAGAGGTGGTAGCATGAAGCAGCAAGATAGCTCTGTAATTAGTGGGAGTCATATGGGAACAGAAGACTGATATACTGGGGCCAGGAAAATGCTGGAAAGAGAGCAAATGGGGAAGACAATATACAAAGGCTGAACAGAAGCAGCATGGAAGCTGGTGGGTGGAAAAAAGGCTTTGGAGAGATCTCAGTGATGTACAATCTCCAGGAACCAGAGTGAAGGATGATGGTGTGTGCAGTCTGTGATGACATGGCTGTAGCCAGTGAGGGAGAAAAGAAAGGTCCAGACCAGCTGTGACTTCAGGAAATGGGACACATCCATAAACCAACAGGCATCTCTGGTGCCCTCCCACAGCTCAGTTAGTCACTTGATCCTGTACATGAGGAGACAATAAATTGAAGTGCTTTATCACTCAGTTTATGGTAGAGAAGAGTATCCTGTGACACAAACTCGTATTAACTACTTCAATCTCTCAAAATAGAAATCCGGGCAATGCTTCATTGCTGCTGTGGAGTTCCTGGGCTGTGATAAGCTTAGGAGTTAACTCAAGAAAACTTCAGTGAGGGACTTAAGAACAACTGTTACCTAGATGAGAAAATGCAAATTCACAAGCCTGAGTCCTTGTATAAATAAGAACAGGATTTTGACCTGTATATCTTTGACAGCGGAAACAGTGTCCATGGCATCTCCATGACTCTCCACACTCCCTGACAGATCTCTGGCCAAACTGAAAATAAACAATTTCCTAAGCTTCACAAAATAATATCTGCTCCAAACATCACAGAATGTGTTGGATCTGAATAGGGTAAGAAAGCAGCCTGACTGCAGTCAGCAACACACCAAGGTCCCGTTTGGCTCTCTGGCCACACTATGCAATGGACAACATTTAGAATTACATTGACTCATCCTGTGGTACTGAAAAAATTACAAACTTGTCTAAATTACTGTAGACAGGCACCCAGACATGAGACAATTAGGCTCCTGTAAGGCACCCCCCTACGTCTCACACTGTTCTGCCAATTGTCCCTTGTCACCCAAGGACACGCAGACACCAACCCTGAGATCTGCATCCCCTCTAAAACAGTGTTGTGCAAGGTGTTGTAGAGGCAGCCTGGAGAAAAGCGGGTGCACCCGAATTCTTACTGTGAGAAATTATTAAAATAAATTCTGAGAGATAAATGTGTTCTTATAAGAAGACATCCTCTTTTAACACCACAATTTATTCCCTGAGCCTACAGAACAGATCTGGTTGATCCAATGACAGGGTGTCAATACTCTGTTATTTTATGCTGCAATAATTATGTTTCCCTCTGTGTTAGCTCAACATACACTAATGGAAGCTTACAGATTCTGGGCAAAAGTGAGTTCCGATTACTCTGATTTCTACTTTCTGGGCATTTTAAAATGTTTTCTTACAGTGTTTGCTGAAAAACACTGATTTGAATTGTTAAAAATATTTTCTCAAAACAGTCTTTTTTCAGAAACTGAAATAGTTCATTGGTATAAATTGGCATCTAATGTCTTCAGGGTGTTTATAATTACAAAGCCTAGACCTAATCTATCTTTTTACAGATTGTTTTCAAGTTAAGCATTAAAAAGAATTAATGAGAAACTTGAAAACAGTTATCAGTTTTCACTCCTTTTTTTTCTGGGAAGATCTGAGAAAATTAAAACATTTTCATTCTTATTATTTTTTCTCATTAATATTCTTAAAATAATCTTTGAAAGGCACTACAAAACTTTCCTCTTTTTATTTTTTGTGGAAAAGTACTTTCAGCCACCTCTGGGGAAGTAAACTGTCTTGTTCAGTGTAAGGCATGGACAGCAAGAGTTAGACAAGCAGATATTTTATCATATGATGAGTTCTATGTGTTCATTCTTTAGTCTCCCATATTATCCATGGCCTTCTTGAACTAATTAAATGGTAACATCATTGGCATAACTTTACTGGCATTATATCAGGGCTTGTGTTCAGCCCAACTGTGTGATAGAAAGATACACATTAACTTGCTCAGATTTGGTATGAGAAAGGTGTACACTTCTTACACTGACAGATAAACTTTTATTATATTAACATAAACCCAATTTCTTTTCTTCCTAGAATGACTATAATATATATACTAATTCCAAAGTTGTCACCTCTCATTTGGAGATGTGTGCTGCCAAAGTATGGCATTTCTATGGTTATTAGAATTAAAGGGTAATTTTCCAGTTGACTATAGGAATAGAAGTGACAGAACCTGCTGGAAGTGGCCAGGATGCCATTCTCTCTCCTGCCTAACCATGTTTCCTTCCCTGTTCTCAGGTACATGTGGTTTCTCCCTCTTTTCTCCTACATTTGATTATGATGTACTACAGCACAGAAGGATTTGAACACTGAACACTGAAACTGGCTGCTGGGAATGTTCTTTTAAATGGTTTTATGTAATATGTATTATTCAAGCAAAAGGCACTTCGATATTTTACTTTCTTGTTTTCGCCAGAACAAGCAAAACTCTCCAGTTTCCATTATCATATAAGCCATTACCAAGGTTTAACTCTGGAGCACAATTACTAGGATAAGAGCTGTGGTATCTGTTACTTTGCAGATGTACATCAGCCCCTGATAGGTTTTATGATCTGTTAGTCTGAATCAAAATTCAGGGACATATAAAGATCAAAAGCCTCGGAGTCCATCTTCAGTTTAAATAGGAATCTGAATATTCAACATCTGAGTATTTGTTGCTAGTATAGTACCAAGTTTGCACAGTTCTGTGAAAAATTTAACCAAAAATCTTTTGATCTAGCTGTTTTGTACTTGTATTGAACAGTCCTTCTGCCAAACCTGCTTCGGCCATTGCACTCAAACTCAAACCTTGAGAAACAGTGTAAACAGCATCTGTGCTGCTCTGCCTGCAGCTGTCATTAGGAATGGGGAGGAAATAAGTAATTTCTGGAGCAGGAGGAGATTCAGTGCTTTGTTCCTTTACAAACACTTGCAAAAGAGTTACAGTGAGTGTCCAAGCCTGGCTTGTTTGCTTGCTCAGATGGGGTCCAGAAAGGTGCTTTCAAAAGAATGCTGCTCTAACCTTCTCCTCGGACCTTCCTAGTGTGAGTCTTTTGGAGACAGAATCTGTGTTGGCTTTTCCTCTTAGATTTCTGTGTATATTGGCTTATGCACCTGCTGCTAAGGCTTCCCTTGTTCTTTTGCTGGAGAATCCTTGACTTTGGAGGCTTACAAAAATAGCCTGTTACGAAGGACACTGAAGAAATCCTTGGTGCTTTTTTGGGGCTTTAGTAGGTATAACTGACCTAGATATCACAAACAGCAGGAGGAGAAAAATGCAAATAACTTTCTCTCTCTCTCTAAAATTATTCAACACAACAGAAAACTAAGGGATTTGAAAGGTGAGGGATGATTTATAAGGGAAGATGTGGGAATATTCTTTTTCCACTTGCCCAGCTGTGGATTTGTGATGTGCACAGCTGTGTCCTCTTTTCCACTGTTTGAACTGCTGTCTCTATAGCGCAAGTCTCCTGCCTTCTTTTTCCTCCTAAAATCCTTGCTTCAGCTGGCTGTTTCTTACTAAGCTTCCCCCAGAGATATATGTATTTTGAAGATATTAAAAAAAAGAAAGAAAAACTAAAAGAGGCCATGTGTCTGTGCACAGGCATTTGTATGTGGCAAAGTCTGTCTCAAAAATATTCTTTTCTTTCTCCTTTTGCTTTTTAATATTTGCATAGAGGAAAAAAAACACTGTTACTCTTTCAGAGGGTTATAGCTCTGAACAAATGTTGCAATTATGTTTCTCCAAAGCCGATAAGTGACAGGTGAAAAAAATTAAATTCACTTAGACGAGGCAGGTCCAGAATACCTGTAATCAGCCAAAATTACTTCAGTGAGTCCCCTTTTGGTCTGAAAGCCCAGAAATCATGATCATTTGAGCTTTTTTAACACATTGTAATTAAGCTCCAATTTGTGATGTCCCTCAAGTCAGCTAGATTTTTAACTTACAGGTCTGCTAAAAGGATGCAGACAGTGCTGTACACACAGTGAGTCTACCCATTCATACCTGTGCACCATTGGTACTAGTCAGCTGGAAGCATACAAAAAAAACCTCAGGAATATGCGGGATACTCTGAATTACTCCCAAGGCCAGCACAGATACATCCAGCACAGGCTCAAATCTCTGCAATACTTCTAAGTGCTTCAATTTCATGCACAAAAGATATTTCACAGCCACTGCTGGGACAATTACAGCAGCTCCAAGAAAATATTTCAATCATTCCCATCCCCATCTACACAAGCTTTGCAGGAGCTGTGTCAAGTCCATACAGACAGCATGAACTGCCAGCATGGTACCTCTATGTCCCAACCAGTGGTGCTGAGGATGCAGAGAAGGTCCCTCCACCTTTCCCGTGACTTCCTTCAAAAGCAACCCCAGAGAGGCCAAGACACCACTCTGCAAACCCTGCCAGACCTTTAAAAGGGAGTGTTGTGTGAAGGCAGAGTGCGAATCGCTGCCAAAGCATCAGCACCAGGGGTTAGAGTTTGCTCTAGTAAAGGAAGAAAAGCAGTTGCTGATGAGTCTGTACCAGTTCCCTCTCCTTCTCCTTTTTGTGGCAAGTCACTGAGAACAAACATGATGAAGAAGCTTAAAATAGCCTTTAATTATCTCTCAAATTCTTCCATCACGTAATTTAGTCAAAGCACTGTGATTCTGCCCATTTTGCTTTTCTGTAGTCTATCACCCATGAGGCCAGAGAGCTTTTCTTTCATCCTTCCCTCCATCCCCTCTCCCCTTCTTCTCCTATTTCTTCTAGAGTGAAACTTCCCAGAGGACTGTTCAAGACCTCTGGAAGCTGCATTCCCAGGAGTTCAAGGCAACACTGCATCCACTCAAGTCAGCACTGGAGAATTTTAAGCTCTATTAATGGGTCAAGTGACTGATAAGCTTAATTTGCCATCCCAGCAGACAGGTTTGTGCCCTAAGCTAACATCACAGGCAAAGCCATAATTCAACTCCCAGGCTCTGCTTCCACCTGTGAACTGAGATACACTGTCAAAGGTGTTCCAGCAGGAAAAGTTTAGCAGGCAGTTTTACATCCTCCATATGAAGTATTTCAAACAAACCCATATATTTATAAACTTAATTAGTCCACCATCAAGTTGTAAAAGTTTTAAAGTTAACTACCAATGATATATATTTAATGCAAACCATTGCAACTTGATAATAAAAAGATTAGTTATAGAGTTATAAAAATGTTATGTCAGGTTTTTAGAGCTGATCATTAATATTGTAAAATGTAGTTATGTTTTCACGCTTTGTTGGCTGACAAAAACAACCAGAATCTGAAGGAGACCAGGAACTTTCTTTAATCTCTATTAATGGGTCTTAAATTGAAACATTCAGAGAAACATCTTCTTAAAGGCTACAAAATACTCCTGCAGTCCATAGTACCACTTATAAATAGGTTAGCAATCAGCAGAAACCTCAAAGTCAAAATGTGCTATGTCTATTGGGCAGGTGGTTGCTATGGTTCAAAAGAAATAAAATCCGACATCAGGAACAAAAGAAAGATGTTTTGTATAATTTTTTGTAATAAATTTTGAATAGCATTTAACAGTCAGAAGTAAAACAGACCAAGAGCACTGGGTGGAGGAGGGGTGGGTAGGTAGGTACCATGTTTACTAATCAGCAGTAGGAAATGAAAACAGACAGGACACCACTGGAAATTATGACTTTTATAACATTATGTGAACACACTGACAAGGCATCAGAGTTTCCACACACAGGATCCCTCAGGAGACCAAACCCAAATTAAATTTTGAAATTGATCCTTTAACATATTAACCAGAATTGTGGCCAGTTTAAGTTCTGTTTAGGAGTGGCTGTATTGGAACTCATCTTCTTGTCTTTGGAGGTGAATGACACCAAATTTATTCAAAGTCACTCACAATCGTGAACTGGAAAACCCACATGGAGTTTTACTGGATTTAGTTAACTCATAGGTGCAACTGATTCAGACAAAACCTGAGCGTCTCCATGTCATCCAGGGCTCATCAGTGTATTGTGGGGCTTCCCACGCTGCCCACCCTGGTCCCTCTTCCCTTTTGCTCATCTAACCTGCATTTTACTTTTCCTGGAATATCCATAGGAAACTTATGGAGCCCCCAAGCCTACAATCTGCATTTTCCTGCACTATTAATAACAATGTGCTGAAGCAATAAAAGACCTATTGATGCCCTGATGGATTGTGAGAAAATGGAAAGTGATTTTTTTAAAAGCTGCATTTTAAATCGGCTCATTACACATATTGTTTTATTTTATTTTGCACTACATGACATCAGCATTCTCTATTTGCTATTCATCGGAGGTTAAAACATCCAAATGTATCCTGCTTCCAGGCCTACAGTCCAAGTTGTGATTTGGTTAAGCAAGATTGGCCAGATTTTTTCCTGGAAAAAATCCATTCAAAATCAGGAAAATTACTCATCCCAACAGATAATTTGGCTTGGAAATAATATTTTCTTTTAAAGCAATTTAGCAGAGGCCTGTGCAAATCCAAGCAAATTCACACTGACTATGGGAGTTTTAATATAAAATCAAAATAAAATCTGTATTTTTCCCAAGAGGCTCCTCATTTTCATTTGCACCAAACTCCTAAGGACATTTGTTACAAGTAGCCTTGTTGATAGTTATTTTCCCTTTCTTTTCTTTTGCAGGATTTTTTTCCTGTGAAGATGCCTATGACTGGGAAATAGGCAGAGACAGGCCAGCAGAAATGACATTTTCCTCATTATTTTATCTTTTCCAGCTTAGAAAGAGGATTCGGGGGTTCAGAGAAGCCCAAATTTGGGAGGGGGGAGCCTGCACTGGGTGTGCAGCTGGGGTGGGCTGGAGAAGGGATGGGTCTGGGGTGGCACCGACCTGGGCAGACTCATTGGAAGGCAGGAGCTGTCTGCAGGTCCTGCAGTCTGAAGGCAATGACATGTCTGCAGGGAGGAGGACGAGGAGGAAGCACAGAATTTATTGACTTGGAAAGTCTTTGTATTAAGAAGGGATAGATTCAGGCTATTGCAGAATCAAATCCTAAAGCTGTGTCAGGAAGCTGTAGTGGAGAAAATCCTTCCAGTCTCTTAAGTCAGAATATCCTCTGTTTTATTTTTCCCTTTGATATTGAGTTAGTTCAAGGTTTCAGATGGAGGAAACTGTGGGCACTGGATTAAGTACCGCACTCAGCTTTTCCTCTTAAACCACAAGCATTAGATGGTGAACTTACAAATGTTTTCTAACTTGAGCTATCTGCAGGTTCAAAACTCTGGCAACTGGAGAGTATAAATTATTGATAACAAATAAACATTTACTTGGAAAAAAACCCTGAAGAAGCATGTATCTTGAGGAGTCTAGGAGTAGAGTCAGAACCACATCTCTTAATAGATTTCACAAAGCAGTTACTATACTTGAATTATCACACTTACAGCACTAGGAGATCCTGCCATAGTTTCAACTGGAAAAACCTCACCAAACCAGGGGATAGTTGGTATATGTTCAGTCCCAGGGACTTCAAATGCCCACCTCTCTGCATGCTACACCTAACAGGAGAAGACCAGCCTGCAATTAATGTCACAGAAGAGAAAATCTTCTTGCAGTCACCTGCCACATGCATCCCAAGTGCTGAACACAACAGAACTGAAATCCTCCATGTCTCCTGTCACCATCAGCTGACATTTGTCACAGATGAGATCTGAAGACAGAAGATCCAAAACACAGTTGAATCCCAGAGGACCTCAACCATCAGAACAAGGTTACAAAGTAGGAACAAATCCATGAAGCACTGATAAATGCCAAGACTGGCCATACACGTCATGAGCATCAAGCACATGAGCACACAAACCTATTGTCAGTTTAGAAAAAAACCAATAACCTTAAGCTTACACCTTTATTGGTGATTCCACAGAATATATCCTAATGGTCCTAATAAGATCACTTTATATCTTCTCCTGATGCTACAGCAGTCTGGCTGCAGTAGTTCTCCAAGGGGCTATGCAGAATAACACAATCGAACTAGAAACTTAAATATTTCAATTTCTTGTACAGTTACATTTATAAGAAAAACTCTGATAGTTCATATTTTATGCCTTTGCTGCCTTTTCTTCTTTCCAGCTTTCATGTTTCTTGAAATAAGTGGTTTTTGTCACTCTCCTTAAAATGAATTACATGTGTAAATATAGTCAGTGTGCTCTGATCTTGGCTTGGAGAAAGCTTCTTGGCCGGGTTAAAAAAACCCACAACATTTAAAAGCTTGCACTTTAAGATTTAAGGTGAGTATAAACAGCAGGCTGGCTCCTAGTCTTGGGCTTTATTGCGGTGCAGACATGGCTGAAATTATCTTTAGAAATGAGATTTCTGTTCCTGAGCTCCTTTTAAAAATGTGACTTCCTTGCCTGTGTGCAGTATATCTGCTGCAGTGATGGAGACATTTTAAATTTGTGTGAAAGAGTGGAGCTGTTTGGGAGGCTGAGTCTGGGCTTGTTCACTCTGGGGCTAACCAGGGAAGGAAGATGCTGGGAACTGTGTGCTCAGGGCATCCCAGAAGTGAAATCCTAAAAAACACTTTGTGTTTGCAAATAAGATGTTTACAAACAATAATGAAAATTTGGGCAATTTAGCTGCCTCTCTTTGCAGAGCAGCGGCTCAGGTGCTGGAGGGTTGTCACTTCTCATTACCCAGGAAGAGCCACAAAAGCTCTGGCTTCTCTCACCTGCTCTAACCACCTCAACCAGGCTGCAGACAGCCTGACATGAGCAAATAAAAGAATATATCTGCTCCCTTCATTCATGGCACTGTACAAAAGGAGCAGCACTGGTTTTCCATACTCCCCCAATTACATCAATGGGAAAAACCTTCATAAATCTTTTCAAGATCAGTCTTTGTTAACTGCTGTCCCTTTAATTCAGCATTTCTGCAGAATTTTCACCTTTTCATAGTCTGCTTTATTCTAATGCTAATTAGGTTCACTAGATATAAGTCTCCTTCTCTCCAATTTTTCTTTTTCTTTCTTTACTTGTTTTCCAAGACACCAGTCTTCCCTCCCCTTGGATTTTCATAAAACACAAAATCATCTGCATGAAAGAACTTACAATATTTCACTGGAAAAAAAGCTATTTACCATTGTACTCAAGAGTGACAGTTTCTTATTCTCAAAACACGTGCATGAAATGCCCCTGAGTCTGCCTCTGCCACAGCAGAACATATGCCACTTTTAATCAAACTAACTGCCTATTTATTAATCTAAACTCCCAAAACAATATGAGGATGAGAGGAAGGAAAATAAAAAAAAATGAAACAAAAAAACTTGACAAGTCTACTGTGCCACCTAATAAAATTTCAATAAGCTGCCCAAGTGTCTGGAAAAAAGTAATCACTTGGAGTTCAGCAGGGAAGATGACCTCTGTCTCCTGTCTCCAAAACATGCCTGGTGACACTGGCTCTGTGGCTCTCTGAAGATGGAGGTGGTTCCTTTTAGATTTTGCTTCACACTGTTATTTCTACCTCTTTGGCTCACAAAGTTGCTTTCAACAGCTTCCTTTAAAGCTGCTTCTCAATTCAACTTGCAGCTGAAGGTAGCTGGGTTTTCAGAGACAGAACCAGCACTTCAAGGAGCCCTGGGAGGAGCTGTACAGAGCACGTGGGAGAAACCTGCTGACAATGAGCCAAGTTTCCTCTTCAAATATTACGTGCAGTTCCAGAGTCCTTACTGCAATTATGTGCCTGTATTAAAGACATGGGCTTGAGTTCATAGAATGTCTCCCACAATTTGTGTAGTTTCAGCAACTTCCTTATGTCCTTTCCAAGCTTCAATCATGACCACATTCTCCAGGCACAGGATAGAAAAGCAGTGGGACTTTACAATGCCCTAAAGGTGTGATTGATCTTCCCTCTCCATGTCCGTTGGGTTCCCACAATGATTCAGGATGGTAAAGGCAGAGGCATTAACAGCTGTAAGTGCTCAATAAAAGCACTGGGCCCCATGCTGGAACCAACATAAGGGAACAGCGTGTGGCATCACATCAACACCTATTTAGTTTTACAGTCCTATCAGACCTACCCAGCACAATGGTGCAGCTCAGCAGAAGGAACTGAAATGTCTCATCGAGTTAATGCTTATCTCTGTGCTCTGAGCTCACCTGTCAGGAAATCACCATCCAAACCACAGAGCCAGGCTGCTCTGCAGGCAAACACACTCTGCTACTCAACATGTCACTCTGGAGAGGTGGCACACAGCTGGTTTCATGGAGGCAGCTGCCAGGAAAACTTTGCTGTTGCAGAGAAGGTTTTGCAGTGGTCCCAGAATTCGGGACAGAAGGAGAATAAAGTGCCCTGGGCATCCTTTGGAAAGAGCAGGGAGCTCCTCAGCTCCTCAGCCCCTAGGCGAATAGAGATTGAAGTGATCAGCAGAGACATCCCTGTGCTTTGAAGTCTGTGAGCAGCAAGAGATTGCAATGAGTAACAAGGACATTGGAGCTGTTCATGGGCTGAATTCACAGCCTCGGACAGTGAGAAATTATCATGATTAGCTGGTCAGAATGATTAACATTTCACAAGGCAAACTGAGATCATGGACAGGGAGATGTAATGATTAAGTGGGTTGTGTCCACCACCTCATCAGGGGGAGGCTCAGATTCATGGGCAGCAAGATGATTATTAACGTGGCGACATCAATAGTTATTAACCTGGCTGCATCGGCGTTGTTCACAGAATGAACTTCACGGGGGGAGATAGGGAGAAAACAATTAACAAAAGAACTTAGCAGTGCTCTCAGGGTGAATTAAGATGTATGGACAGAAACAGGATTAATGCAGATACATCAGTGTTGACTGCAGTGTGACCAGCCTCACAGGCAGAAGACTCAGATTAACACGGTCTTGTCATGTCAGCTTGCTGGATGGCTCCTCGTTAGGAGGGCTTGGGCAGTGGCTGTGCCTCCAGAATTCAAGGTTAAATGTTACCCAACTTGGCAACCAGTGAAATCAAGCCAAAAGGGGAAGCAATTATCTAGTCTAGACAGAGCCTCACATCTGTACGAATGTTTTGATGTCAGTTGGCTGGTGCCAGATACATCAATTAGTTTGCAGTGAAGCAACATTTAGAAACCACATCCTCTGTCTGGTCTCCAGCACAAGAGGCTTACGGGTTTTCACGAAGGGTTAATGAAACTCAGGATTCAATACAAGTTTCAGTACACTGCAAACTTCCTGTATTAGTATAGAGTCAACAAGTAAGAGCCACATATAAACAGTTTTAGACTCCCATATGGTACAGTGTGGCATAAAAAGTACAGCAGCTACAGAGGTAGTTCCAGGCACACAAAATACACCTTCAGCTACCAATAAAACTGATTAAACTTATAACCTTGCAAGCTAAGCCTCTCTTTTAACAGGACAGAAACAGCAACGTAATTGACTACTAGAGACATTGGCACAGCTGGGATTTTGGGAAAGGAGTGGGGGAAGACAGTCACTCTCTCTGAGACTGTAATACTTCCTTTTCTGGGTGAAGCTTGGATCTGCGCCTCAGTTTCTGAAAAGCTGGGGTCCAGGTCAGACCAGTCAATACCAATATGTCCTAACTGTCTGCTCTGTGTTACACTTCTCTGAGCCCTTGTATGGACTTAAGAAGTTTGTAAATGCATTTGAGATCCATTGGTAGTGTCAGAAACAGCAAGGCAGAGGACAAGAGCTGCTATAAAACACCCAAAAAGATTTTCCTAGACATTTCTTTTGGCCACTATGATGACCAGTCAGACTCTTACTTCAGTATTGCAGCCAATTGCACACCAAATTGCTTCCTAAGGTTTGAAAATGGCCAACCTACCCTTAGTTAAGAATAGAG
This sequence comes from Calyptomena viridis, assembly GCA_013390005.1. Lineage (NCBI taxonomy): Eukaryota > Metazoa > Chordata > Aves > Passeriformes > Eurylaimidae > Calyptomena > Calyptomena viridis. The sequence goes on from WEIV01017179.1 coordinate 87,002, forward strand.
GACAATGATCTTAGAGGTGGCAAACTATTATATACTCCTGTTTCGAGGCCAGAAGGAAAGCTAAGAAAACAAAGTCATCAGGGGATTGAAGTGTCAGGAAAATCTGTCTCCTAGGGGTTAGGTACAATGCAATTCTGCGTACAAACAGCTAGCTAATTATTTCTTACTGCATATCAGCTAAGGCTGACCTGATTAAAATCATAAATCAGCCAATGTTCCTGCTTTTATGCTGTGAGAATCCATGTCTGTGTTTGCATATTAATTAAGATATGCTAAGCAATCAAAAACGTTTACTAGGAAAAAGGAAATAGATTGTGACCTGAAAGAAGCAAACACAGGAGTGCAGTAAACTACATTTCCAAAAACTTCCTCTGAAATTATGCACAGTTTCCAACCACCTGTGAGTTCCTTCGATCAGGTTTTAAGGGAAAATGTCTCTGTCATTTGTATCCCACGTCTTGTTTCCACTTGAAGGCTGCTGTCAGGCTAGAAAGCTGCAAACTTTATAAGTGCCAGCATATTTTTTGGCTGTTCTTCCCCATGTGCTATGCAATATCAGATTAATGTCACTGTTCAGCAAAGCTTGAAGCATTGATGTTGAAACATTGAAGCCATTTCATCAATACCAGGTTTTGAAGAGAGGTCATTTATGGTCATTAGAATAGAAGAGCATTTATTCTGGACATCAGAGGAATCCCCATGAGTCCTAGAGATCATGCTGCAATCCCCATAATGCCATTAATATAATGGCCTCTTTCTTCTTTATTGGAATTTTACAGCTAAGTAGGATGTAAGGAAAACTATCAAATCAGTGGAGTCCAGCACCCTACAGTCACTCCTGTCACAGAGTCCATATGCTGTTCTCTGTTGGTTTTCCTGTGTGAGAAACAACATTCATTAACTGATATTGCTGAGCCTTTTCTCTCAGCAGCTACAGGATGCTACGAGGCTGATGTCTCCAGCAGGATGTTAAAATACCCTGCCCCAGATACAGCGTACAGAGCAGCTGCAAATGGTCTACTTTATTTTATCCTCCTGTTATGCTAATTCCACTGGGAGCACTTCAGGTTTGGGCCGTTTTTCCCCATATTGTTCCGAGTCAGAGCTGAGAGAGCCGAATCTGAGATCACAGCTTCACTGGAGCAGTTCCTGCAGCCCTGACACAAAGTGTGAAAACGTTTCTCATCAGTAACTTAGAAGCATCTTTCACCAGTCCAAAGGGATGGAGAGGACGAGCTGCTGCCACCCACCCACATCCCAAATGTGGACACTTTGTTCTCACACTCCTTTTGCCCCATTTTTACACCAACCCAGAGGCATCAGTAAACCTGCAGCCTCTTGGCCTCTTTCTCTTTTCTCCCCCCACAGCAACAGGTGAAATCACAGTGTCACAGAAGCCACACAAAAATGCCAGTCAAATGGGTTATGCTCCAGGGCCCATTCACAGTGATATGCCCAAAAGAGATTTATGCAAAATGTTCTGCTAATGTAGGCAGGAGGCAAATATGCTGCATCTGTCTGTCTGCAAGCAAGAGGAGCTGCTACATTTGGATGATGTTGCTGCAAAAGCAACACCACAAAGGCAGATGGGCTAAGCCAGCAGCAAGTATTGAATCCCAAAAAGTGATGATTTCCCAATTAAAAGACAAGCTCCCACTCTCCTGATGGAATAACCTGCTGAGATTTGGCTGGCTGTCCTCGCAACACACAGTTGCTGGGATAACAGTGTCCTGCAGGGCAATTTTGGACTGAGTAATGACATTGCCTCTGCACAGGGTGAGGCTCTTTGTTTAGCAATGGGCTTGATTCTCCTGGAGATTTCAGGTAGAAAAAGGTCCATAAAGGTAAAAAAGAATATGTTTCAGGTTTGGAATACATCTGTTACACTTTACAAAATGCTCAACTCTGGTACAACACTGCAATCAGTTTCTTATAAAGGAAGTCCAAACCAAAGGATTGCACCAAAGGAAATATCATTGTCCGTTATGTACAGACATAAAATTAGCACCTTGAACACAGCTTTACCCATAAAAAAGTGTTTAAATCTTAAAATTCCTTACTGCTTTTTCCCCTAGCATGGGTGCTGAAATTACCCTGCAGAGAGCACTATTTCTATTCTTCAGGTCCTTCCTGTAAAAGTAAGGCAAGCAGGGAACCCATTCTAAACAACCCAATAAAAATGGCAGATAAAATATCAGACACACTCCTGTAGGAAGTTAAGAAACCTGCAATCTGTTCAAGGACGTTTTGTGCACAGAAAAAAAAGAAAGGATAGAGGAAGAAAGAGAGACAGGCTAAATCCATCAGTTAATTATTCACTGTGAATTATTTACTCAGATGCAGTTAATTAAGAAACACTTCTAACGTGAACACTTTCCTGTCCCCTGAAAATGGAGCTATTTTTAAAATCTTCACAAAGGCACAATCCTGAAGCAGGTGCTGGAGGACCTAAGCCCCACAGCTGGTGTTTCTATCCAGCCAGATGTGAGCCAGCTCTGGGATAAAAACCGAACAACTCCAATGGGATCACCATGGGGCTGAGTTAAGGTGGTTAGACTCCCAGATCCAGGTACAAACCTGGATACAGTCCTGCCTAGGTGAATTGGCACATTCAAGGTTAAAACTGGCTTGTATGCTATCAGGTTGGACCTTAGACAGGGAGACACAGATGAATCCGAAGGGGTAAAGGTACATGAAGTTTCTTGGAAGAGGAAATTCCTTGTTATACCTGTTGCATAAGACCTGGGTCAGCTATTCCTTGCTTAGAGTTGGGAATTGCTCCTGCAGTACAAATTGACTGCAGCAGCCAAGAACACTGGGAAAGGCAATCATACCAAATGTTTACATGTTTTAAGAATAAGCCTCTAGTTACCTCCCACCTGTGGTTTATTTCACTTTCCTTAATCTACTCCTTAAAAACATTTTGCATTGTCTCTTGCTTAAGTTTAAGCAACTATCTGACCTCAGTATCTTTTCTCACTGGGAAAACAAAGCAAGAAAAGCTTTTGAACAAGGATAATTGTGCCTGTGGAAAGAGCAGGGTTTTCAAGGCAGGGCTTTTCCCATAGTGAGAGATGGAAAACAACTGTGTGCCCTGGTACATATGCAAGCACTGTCACAACACAAGGACTGCTCACAGGCATTAATCCAGCTGTGCACAGAACCCAGGAAAAGCACCCACAGCCATGTGAGAGCAAGACTCATGGGACACAATTTTCCTCTCTTTGCCTACACTTTGGTGCAGAAATTTAACTTTCTGGTAGGAATGGCATTTGCAGAATGTGATAAGACGGCATCATTTCTAAATTATGGATTGTTGCTTCTGCCAAGTTTTCTCCTCCTTATGCTTTTCTACCATGTGTTTCTTATAGAACGATTGTACTTTATTACTTAGAGAACAACATTGTAAGGTTTCTTTGAAATCTTCCCTGCAAAAAGGAAAACACATTTTGTTGCATTATCCTTAAAATATAATTCTAAGCTGAGGATGTCTCGTGTCTGTAGTATGGAGCCTATTGATCTCCATCTTTCCCAGGTAGATAACAGACACCATGAACTTCACATGTGTGAAAAAGAGCAGCACTCTTAAACCTTTGGAGCAAGACCCAAAAACTTCTGTCCCTCTACTACAAAAACCAGTTTATTTTGATTCGTCTGGGGAGTGGATGCCTTTGGTTTTACTCAGAAGCCAGAAGCTCACAGCAAACGTTGTGGATTATAAACTCCATGTTCTGTATTTTACATGTGATGAGAACAGATGAACATCATAGTCCCTTCTGAAGTGAAAAAAAAATAAATCTACCTAAGGATGAAAAGTTGCATTTATTGGTAACATTCTGCTTTTTTAGTTTCACCAGTCACTGAAGAAGTTTGCATGGTCAATATCTGAACTAGCTTTAAAGACACTCAAAAAACAGTCTTCCTTGAACATTCACCCTCAGTGACCATCCAATTACTTTGATACATCTGCTCAGCCTGTCAGCAGAAAATAATCTTGGTTGGCAGATTAATTGAATAATGTACATTGCAATCAATTTTTCATAATTCCTCATTTATGCTGTAATTTATATAAATGTTGTATGATTCTTTGGGACTTTCAGCTGGCATTTTGGATTGCAATGGGCACAACAGTACAAACTGACAATGCCAAAAGTTATTATGGATTTCACATCCGATTTCAGTGACTGTTTTAGATAAATATTTACTCCCTGGATGTCATTTCATTAGTAAAGCTTGAGCACAGAAAGATTTACAGAAAACAAACATGAAACAGTGACAATGACAGCTGAATCAAAATTGACCATGGATTTCAAATAAACATGAAATGATGTTTTCTATTCTTAGAGCTTCTGCTGCTTTAATAGGGAATTGCAGCTCTTTGAAGCTGTGTCACACATGTAGATTAACACAGGGTCAAGCTGATAGTTTAATTCTTAACATAATTCATATTCATTCATAATCTTTGCAAAATATTTGCTTTTCTCTTCTCTTTTGAAAACAAGAGGCCAGAAGAAATTATTTGCATCTGGGAAAAATAGTTTGTCTCAGTGGGGATGCTGTTAATCACTACATAGCATAATACCTTTCATAACTTTCAAATTAAATATTAAGCATTTTAACAACAGTTTGGCTATTCTGCCAGAACCACCCTACTGTAGGTCATAGTAGGGCATCTGTCTTCAAATATTGGATGCTGTTTATTGCTGATCATCCTCTAAAAGACTGATTACTGCATTAAACTTGGACATAAAACTCCTGGTATTGCTCTCCAATCTACACAGCTGGATAAATTAATCTATTCTGGTTTACGATGAAGAGAAACTAAGAGCTATAGCAGAGCCATAAAGAGAATTTGTGGTGGACAATGCACAAAAGCCAGCATTTTTCTAGTTTGCTTTTGCTTCCACCTAAAAGTGCTGGTGCTGAGCTCACAGGCTGTTCTTCCTTTTGTCCCAAGATTCCCTTCATAGCATGTGAAATACACAGGAAACATGAGCTGTTTTAGCAGGGGTCACCATCTAGAAGATGCCAAACAGTTTCTTGTGGTTGTTTGCTGTCATTCTACTATTTAAGTACCAAACAACACCACACAAACCAACAGAAATTAATTCACATACAGTTATTTCATGCTGTCCAGTGCTAAACACAACAATGCAAAGGTGAATAGATTTCTAGTGAAGATTATCATGCTGAGGTTTCTGATTTATCACTGCAACAAGTTGTATCTGTTAAATGGTTTCCTTTTCCTGCAGGTTCCCATTTAAGGGATGAAATCCCGAGGCAGAGACAGTCCATACATTATGTTCCAGTCTGATGCAACTGCCAGCCAGAATTTGCTGAGTGATAGGTCCTATGTGATAGAAAACTTTCTTCTACTTAAAATCTCCTTTATTTCAGGAAAACACCAAAACATTCACAGGCTCACATACTACTTGTTTGGGGCAAGGGTTGTGGGGGTTTTCCTAATTATTACTGATTTGCACATACTGCATTGTTTTATGTGTTCACTGCACTAATGGTACTTATTCATTCCTTCAAGTTAACAACAACTACTCCACTGGACTCAAACTCTCTTCATTCTTTCTTCATACTCTCTATTTACACTATATATTTACCAAAGGCTACTGCTTATGGTCTTTAAAACAATCCTGAATTTAAGCTGCAGTCCATGTCAGTAAGTACATCAAACACTCTTGGAGCAAAATAAAAAACTCTTTGCCAACATCATGCTTGTATTCCATGACTGTGACAGAGGAAGCATAAATTTACCAGGGCCACAGGAGATCTTGCTCAAGTTTCTTTTATTTACATTTACTAAAGATAACATTAAGTGGGAAAATGACTTTGATTCCCCTAAGAAATTAAAATAAAGAATGTGTATTAGGAATAAAAAGACTAACTGCCAAAATTTACAAGGACTTCTTTTGTGGGAATAAATGGCTATGTTTATTGCCTTCAAAATAAATGCACAAATTGTTAGGCATCTGAAGTTACTATTAGATCTCATGCTACAGAAAAGATGAATGAAAAATTATTTCTCTCTGCTGGCTATACACTAGACACAAATCTAAGCAATGGTGCTTATGTCTTGAAGGAGTCTTAAAAATTGTATTTTCTTTTACTCATATGCTTAAAGAATGCTGAAATGCTTACAGAAGCAGAAGTAACTATTGGCCAGTGCTAAAAGGCAACATGCAAATTTACTCTACATCTTACTGTCTTGCAGAACCTTAGCCCTGAACAACACAAGTCTTTTCTATTTCAATCCCACACCAGCATGCATTTTTAAGAACACAACTTTTGTCTGCCTGTAATAAATTCATATAACCTGAACCTGGCTTCCCACTTTCCTCTTGCTTGACTGCAGTGTTCAGGGGCTGCCTGGCCCTCAGGGGTGGTGGCTGGAGAGAGAACAGATCAGCTGGACCCGAGCTGCGTTTGCATCTGGCATTTGCAGTGAGAAGACTCTGGTGGAAAAGGTTCTTGAAGGACACTTCAGAAACTTGTTCTCATTCTTTTCTCCTCGCAGGCAAACCACCGCCTACATCCTGACAGCTTGGGCACACTCACAGTGCCTTCTCCATCCCCCGTGGAGGCAGACTGCAAGAGCTGGAGGTGCTTATGGCCAGTTGGCAATTAATTTGAAACAGATCCTGTAAATCTGTTGTTTGAAAGTTTGGTAGCTAATTTGCATCCAGAGGCTATAATATCCCTGATCACAGCATTGTGACGGTTTCCTCTAAAAATTCCTGAAGCTTTAATTGAAAATAATCAGCAGTGGAAGTTGTTCTAACAGTCCACATTCACTGACGTAAACAAACACAAGACTTGAAAGCTGTGAATGCTTCTGTTTGCATCTGCAGCTCTTTCACCAAAAGGCATGTTGTTGATTCCATTTATTTCAAACACAGCATAAATGAATGCTTAATTTGGGAGCCTATAAATAATGAGCATGCTCAATTACAGCAGCAGCATCCCGAAGCAGGCTTTGAATAGTGTTCCTGAGTCACTGACGTTATTAAGAATTTTCATGCACTAAGCCCCAGACGTGCACACTGAAGTTCACAGGGAAGTGTGTTCCACCCACTTTGGGACAGCCCTCAGTGTAGTTCAGGCACTAATAGTTCTGAAAAGCAGAAAGTCCCTTTGTGAATTATCCTCATTACTACAATAATCCTTCACTGGCTCCCAGCAATGATGCTAAACCCAAGGTGAATTTAGTGCAATAGGAAGCAGGAGAGGAAGAAAGATGCCCTTATCAATTTTCTTAATAGAGAACAGAACATGGTAGAGATCTGGGCTAGAAATTTGGCTAATTTATCATGATCAATAACTGAGAGATGCACAGCTTGTTACTGCTGTTCTGAATGACAGGCACCTGAAACACATCCCTTTCCTGATGTCTTTCTCAGGAAGAGACAAGTGGTTCTGGCAAACTGTCTGAGAGAGACAGACATGTGGTTGAGATGAGATTCACATCCTTTTCTCTTAGCAATCTCTCTGGACCTGTAGGATGACAGAATGTCACATCCAGAAACCAAGAAGCCTTGATGTACAGGGCAGGACCAACACATACCTCTCAGCTTATGGTCTATTTCTGATTTCTAACAGATTAACTTTTCCTCATTGCAAAATGGCACAATTAGATACGACTTCTCAGCAGAGGTGAAGGTACCACCAGCTCATTTTCCTGTCCTCTAGGATCAACCAAAATGCTTGGATGTTGACCTCATGCTACTGAGCTTGACCAATCATGTTTTCACCCAAGCCAGTAGCTGTAACCCCACTCACCAAAAAGAGACTGGCACTGGAGAGAGGAATGGGATGAACTCCCAGCAAGCTGCAACAGCATCAGCTGTCTCCAAATCCAACTGGGATTGGGCAAGTAAGTTCTCAAAAAGTACTTTATCCTTAACTCAGACATGTTGAAGAGGTGGCAGGCACAGGGAATTGGGTAACAACAGAACTCAGCATCTTGAGAGATGCAAATTCCTCTATTACTGACAATTACTTGGTTCACTGAGAGGCCTCTACTGAGAACCTTCAGAGATTTGAAGAAGAAGCTGTCACAATGCTGTGAACAGTGGTATTGACTGTGCACACTGAGGTTAGAGATAGAAGATGCAGGCATCCTGTGCTCTAACAGGTGCTGTTTTCCTGCATTTTCTAAATTTAATCTACAAAAACAACTCCATTTAACAGGCCAGCAGTGTTTTTCCCATGCTCTTGCCACAGGTCCAGTCCTAGGCAGCTGCCAAGTTCGAGCCAGGTGTGGCTGTCTTTGCTCACCAGAGATTGGCATTAGCACAGGGCAGACACTGGTGAGGTTGTCCCTTTACTCCCCCATTCCCTTACTCCCAAAAGGGTGTCAGTCAGCACTTCTGCCAAAGACTTCATTGTACTTTCTAAGGACTGGATGCATTTCAGGCCCCCAGTATCTCCACTGCTTGTCTTGTGGATTAAAGCTAAACACAAATTTTTTTTCTTACCTGCCTTTCCCTCATCCCTTGACCTCTTCTCCATTTCCCCTCTCTTGTACCAAGGCAGTAAATAAATATTTACTTGCATTCCTGATCTTTAGAGTTCTGCAACCTATTTTTTAACACACAGACCACCAGTATTTTAGAACTGTTTTAGGAACGACTTAAAAATATTCCCTTTTTCTCCTCTGGACCCACACAGAGGCCCAAGAAGAGCAGATGCCAGCTGGCACCCAGGCCTTGAATGAAAGACATGGACTTCCTTTAATGAGATAAAACTAATGACTTCCCCTTGACATTTGAAGACCATCATGGGGACATGGCAGAGAAGAAAGCTACAAAGCATAGCTGGCCTGTAACCTACCTTAGCATACAGAAATAAATATATAAATAAAAATACATTAAATACTTTAATACTTTAAAGAGGGATTTCCTCTTGCAGCCTGGTACAGCTTACATATCCCTTCAGGAGCTAAAAGACAGAGATGAAAATCCTTCTTCTGTCCAATAACTTATCCCTTTCAACTGAGTGCCTTTGACACAGCACTGAGGTGCTTTACCTGAAGACAGTTAAAAATCAAATTTGTTATCTGGGGCAAATAGGGAGGCAGACAGAGAAATAACAGGGAGGAGAGGCAAGACCCAGAAGTTGAAAGAGACCTTTCTTGTCCCAAGATTGCCTCAGGGTGGGAAGCAGTGGGGAGAAAGTGCAGAGAGCATGACTCCAAAAGTCAAAAGGAATGACTGGGAATGAGTAAGGACTCTGCAGAGCTGAAGTAATCATAGTAGACAGGGCTGTCATATTTTATCTGTGCAGAGACTTTTAATTTTGAGAGATCTCTTGTCAGTCATGTTTTCAAAGGCATTCCAAAACAACACTCCAAGCAGTGACCTTGGAGCTCTCTTATGTGAAGTTCTCTCAAAGCACCTTTAGAGTAAACCAAAACCTCAATTTTTTGTAGTTTTGTGAAATTGCCACATCAGAGGCAAGTCTGGGGTACTAATGGTTACAGGTGTTCAGGCAGTCTTTCAAACAAAATTTAATAGGACATTTATAGTCGCTAACATGAAATTAATGAAATGGCTTCAAATGTAAATCCTGGATGGTAGAATTTCCTCAACATTTATGTCTCTGGATCTGTCAGCTGGAACACAATGAAAATATTTTTAGTCATCTGTACAGGTTTATCTAAGAAATAAAGAATAATTTTAAAATTCAAGGACGTTTGTTATAGAAATTTACAGAGCTCTAACTGTTTATTCATGTTTAAGGAATAGTTTAAACTGTATTTGGTCCTGCTAGATATCCAAATTCCTTAGACTGAGTTCTGACACCAGACCTCCTTTCTCTAGTAAAGATCAGTCACTAACCCCAGAAGTTATAGTCTGAGGACAATGAAGCACAAAGATATTTTGAAAAATTTCTGCAAGCAGTCCCAGTGATGTAACAGACCCTGAGAAGAGATTTTGCAATCGTGTGGGCAGTGTGGGAAGACACAGACACACAGAGTGTAAAAGCCTCAAGGTAGCAGGATGTTGCTCTGTGTATATCCAGGATGCACAAATAAATGAGAGAAAAATGTATATAGGTCTTGGAAATTTCTGTATAGGTGAGGATGTGTTGCATCCAACATGCTGAACACTATGGTCTGGTATCCTGGCAGCATTAAAAACAGCAACAAAACTTCCCTTCACTGGTTTTCCTTTGGTGTGCAGAAAGTTTGAGCAGCACCCAAATTCTTATCAGTATTATAGAAAATAAAGGAAAATTGCAATTCCAGGAGAAAATTGTGTGGTGCCATTCTTCAGCTGTGAACTGAGCATTCATAACTTTAATTGCCAACAATCCATAAAACTCTCTCTTAAGCAGTCAGTGGCCAGGAGGCATAAGAAGTGTCAAGAAATACTTTATGCTGTTGCTGACACACTACAAAGCCTTGACCACTAGATTAAACTTGAGAACAGGCTGGCACTCTCCAGAAAGAAATTTGTGTGAGACTCTAATGACAGCAAGAAAAAGAGCTTTGATTTGTATAAAATGGGATGAATTAAAAAAGGCTGAGGTTCTCACAGTCAAGGGATTCAGACAGACAGATGGACTGAGCAGGAGCTTCGACTGATTGCTTCCAGTCAATTGCCTGATGGAAGGGCTCTGGCTGTCAAAACCAGAGACAGATAATAAAGGTTGTGTTTCTCAGCACTGTTCCAGTCTTGTCCCTCAGTTAGATGCAGTGGGTTAAAGCACTTTTCCTTCCTGACCTGTGATTTGAACAAGAATAGCCTCAGGAAAACTTCAGCTTGTGCTTGGGTGCCCATAAACCCAAGAAACTGTAAGGGCAGAGAGAAATTGCTGAAGGATAGATGTGTGCTTTTCTTACAACTGTGTCCTTTGTTTCTCCTGTATCTGGGAATAAGGGAGAATTCACAACCCTGCATCACCCAGTGCTTCTCCTTGGCCCAAGGAAATCCCAGAAACGTGCCAGCTTTGAGCTACAGGAGTGGTGTCAAAGGTCTGCAATGCAATGGAGGATGAAGCCTCCAGACAGGAAGGATTTGTCCCTAGGCAAGTCAGGACAGAGCACATTCACTGGGGAGGATTTTAGGGAAAATGGTAAAATGAGGACAGAATCACTGGGACAATGCTGATAACATTTTAGAGTTTTGCAAAAGCTCCAGAGAGAGACAAGAAAATCCTTCTGACTAAACAAGAACCTTAAAATGTGAACAAAACAAAATGATCCATCTTTGAAAGCTACAAATATCTTTAGTCTCTCAAATATGATTAGAACGAGAAAACACTGAGCTAGAACCCAAAAACACTGCACATATTTCAGGAACAATTACCTTGATGTATGCAGAATAGATTAAAGAAATTTGAAAAACATGAAACTCTCAGATAAAATATTTTTGAATGCATAATGGAATTTGTGAAGCTCCATTGCCTTAACCTCTGTTAATAAGCTGCTCAATAAACTTCATAAAAACATATTTTATGTACTGATAACATCTCAAAGTATGAAAGGTTTTGCAGTTGTTCAGCAATCAGTTACCAGCTGGATTATGGTCCACTAATGCTGTTAGATTTCTGCAAGACAGAAGGCATCTTTTCAACCATTTGTTATTTTAATGATGAGGAATCTCACCATAAGCCTTGTTAAAACTTCATTTAATCCATTACAGAAGAAACAGAGACATTTAGAAGTGAACATAAAAAAATTTTCAATCTATCAGAGTAGAAATTATAGGGTCTAGGGAAGCTCTTAAGGAGCATCCATGGAATAAAATGGCTCTGCTAATTAAAGAACTGCATCTTTTCAGGTGTGACATTTAGGGACTGTCTTCAACAGGGACTCAACTACTCTGCATGATAGCACTCACAATGACAAAGTGAAAAAGGGACAACCTTTACAACGTTGCAAACAAATTGCTCCATCTATTCCAAATACCACCCAAACATTTGCAAGGGTGTTTTTTACTGAGTTTTCTTCCCAAAAATGTCTCAGAGAGAACAGAGGATGTAGCCTCCCTGCCTCTAGATCATGGGGAAATTCTTCCTTGCAGAGATGATTTCTTTGGTTCAGAAGCAGTCCTAGGACAGAACCCAGTGAGAGGTAACTGTGCTTCAGAATCTTGATTGTCCTGATAAGAGAGGTGGGATGTGAAATCGGTTCAGTGAATTTCATCACTAACAGCCCGTGGAACTATGATTAATGTTTGCTAAGACTAGGAATGTGCATCTGAGGCAAGCAGGAGACAACTCTGCTCCTTTACCACTGCTCTCTTAATTTCCAAAATACTCTTGCAGATCTGCAAAAGGCATTTCCGTGGAGTCCTCAAAAGAGAAGCATCATGCTCTGGACTCCCTGGTCCTTTCTTTAGGGTGTCCCATTCTAGATCTGCTGCATTGCTTCCTATACACCAACTGAGGAAAAACACGCAGCGCTAGAATAAATAACCTGGGTTTATAATCTCCAGAAAACATAAATACAATATATAACATGAATGAACATTTATTTTATGTCTAATACATTAGAGGTAGAAAATGGCCATTTCTGAGTGCACAAAAAATGCATTTTCCAAAGGACTGAACACTAACTTCATTCCTTCAATTACCCTTAAAATTCTTTACCTGCAGAGAAACATGCCAGAAAAATTTGCAATCATTAGTTCAACAAACAAGTCTAAATTTGCACTTAAAGGTGCAGATGAAAAGTTTATCTTCGAAAAGTGAGGCCACTTACTGAAAAACACACTGAAATGTTGTAATCTCAAGTCTCCAAGATTTCCTGAAGCAGCAATGTTATTTACAGCACAGGTTTTCATATCCCTAAGGGAAGGGCATGCTATTCCAAGTCTTGTGATTACTACCCTCTTCACCAGCTCTAATGAAGTTCCCAATTGCTATTGTAGGAGTTTGGCAAAGTTCCCCTTGAGAGCATTGTTCCTGCAAGGATCTCCCCAGAAACAAGCTTATAAGACAAGCCATCTACTAAGCCAAGAGAAAATTCAGGGCTGTCTGTCAGATCTTGATCTCATTTAAATTAATGGTAAGGAAGAGGCCATGATCTATAATACCTATCTGCTTTCTTCTTTTCGTTTGAAGGAGATGGAAACATTGGATAAAGTTATATCTATCTTGAAAGTCCAAGTACCAAGAAAACATAAATAAATAAATAAGTTTTTAATTTTGAATGCAGCACATTAAATGTTAAATATCCTAATACTATGTATAAAAAAAGGAATTGTACTGCTTTGGGTCTTCTGAAATGTTTGATGTGAAAATATTCTCCATCTCCCACACTCTTCTATGGCAACCCAGAAGTTTACCAGATGTCCAGCTGGTTTGAGACCTTCTGTTTTTAGTTGGATTTCCTAAGGAAACAAGGCTTTTGCAGAGGCTGTTTGTCTGTCTCCTTCCAGTAACTTTTGAGACAAGTTGCATGAACTGTTTCTCAAGGAATTACTTTTTAAAGTTTCTTTCCCCTCAAGCTTGCAAAATATTAACATTTGAAATCATTTTACATAATATCGCTCTTGCAAGAAACTGCTGAAATGGTAAATTAAGTGCCATCTAGACTGGCTAAGGAGTTTTTGATAAGGGAGTGATTCTGAATGAAAAAATAGATACTTAATTCAAAGTCAATTAAAAATGGAATTATAAAGTATCTAGATGAGAATCACATAATGGATATCAGCAGCACGAAGTCTATAAAAGAAAATCAACCCTGAAATTCTTCCAAAGGGTCAGCAAAGTTTCAAAAATCAACTTCACCAAAAACTTTGACTTTTTAAACCTTTCCTGAAGCTTTTCATAAGACTTCATTAATTAAACTAAGCAGTCATGGACTCAGAAACAGGAATGAGTTCTGAATCTTAACTAAGATTCTAGTTTCTTAACTAAAGCACAAGGTATAAGAAATGGCCATTTTTCACTGTAGCATAATATTAATAGAAATTGTCCCAATATTCTAAAATAGGATTGGCTGAATATGATTTCTAAAGTACATGATTTTACAGATCAGATTCTGCTCTTTGTTTACAATAATAAAGGGAAATCATTTTTAAGGAAATAAATCCATTTACTCCCCAAATAATCAAGAATAAAATTGAACCCAGGGGGTCCAGCAGACGAAGCAATAAAAATTGAAAGTCAGAAGCTCTTGTGAAACCATGTCTCTTCAGTAAGACAGAGCACTCAGAGTGACTGCATATGTTCGTATATGAAAAAAATTTCTTTGAAACAACCAAAATCCATTTCAAAAACCAGCTGAGGTTAATAACTGACAATTTTCCTTTCCCCAAGACCAAATATTACATTCTTGAAGAATCCCACCATTACAGTAAATTAAGCATGTCCAAGGATGCCCACCAACACAGACCACCTAGGAGGGACTGCAAAGGGATAAAACCACACAGCTCATCTCTGTTACTCAACTGATCTATAAACATCAGATCAAGCTCTTATTCTTCCAGTTGATGGGAAGAAAAATTGTCTAAACTAATTTTCATTTAAATTTCTTAATGCACTTTGCCTGTTGTTTGTCACATCCTGACAGTCTGTCATGTTGTTTTACAACATGATGTATTGTTACATGATATGAAGTGAACATATTTCATTTAGAGGAACGCACTAATGCCTTTAGACTCTTGAGGAGTAGACAGGTAGCTGCATCATTTCTTAGCACCTGATCTAGATTTATTAGAACAGGTGAAAACAGAGTAAACTTCCTACACTGCTTTCAAACTATTCTAGAAAGCATTGCTGCATTTATCTCGTGCACTCCAGAGGTGCAGCACATTCATACCCATCCCATCAAATGGAAAAAGCACTGGACCATGTCAGGAATAGCATTAATGCAGAGTCAATTTCTGTTTAAAAGAATCAAAAAATAAGCTCTGCTAAAGACTTTGGAAATTTCTAGCTGGTCTTCCTTCCTGGAACACAAGAATGCTTATTTTTCTTGACAAGCCACTTTATGTATATGTAGTAGAAGGAATTATCCATATTTATGATGATAGAAGTATTTAACACTACAGAAATTGTCATATTTTTATTAAAAAACTTCCAAGAGAAGTCCTTAAATTTCAACAAAATGGACCCATATTTTTCCAAGAATCCCCAAACAAATCCTTGAAGTTCAGGTGCAACTCCACAGCTGATTATCTACAATCTATGTGATGACCAGAAGGTGCTGCCCTACCTCTCTCCCTGCTCACTCTCCATAACAAGTAGCTTGTATCCTTCATTTCTCCAGGGTTAGATGCACGAAAATGATGCTAAACGAAAGCTAATTTATTTTTTTCAGGGCTCATTTTAAGTTACATCAAACAGATACAACTCACTGTGAGACTGCACTAATATTAAAATTATAGGAAAAGGGGAAGGAAAAACATGCTGGCAGCATGGGAAGGCAGGAGGACTATGCTGTTGTTGTCTGCTGCAGAAACCGAAATTCGTAAGCACAAGACTGAAATTACACATACTTTATCCTCAAGTAGTAACAAGGGAAAATGCATGCATTATATGCATTGTCTACAACTTTAAAGAGTGCATTTGTGAATCATGGTTTGAATTTCAGCCTTCTCCAATTCCTGTGTTCAGTAACTGGACTCATCTCTCGTTGGTGTTGTTGCTGTTAAGCAGAAAGCTAACAGGTAAAGAAAGAATATTCTTTCCTTTCTGCCACAAATACTATTCAAGACTTAAAAATTAGATTCTTAAAATACCCCTTGAGCTTTGAACGTAGTCTGAGGAGAGTCATAGTATAAACAACATTCCTTAACTTGTATGGCCCACAAAAGGTCTTCCCACTTAATCCAGGATCATTAATTTCATAAAAGCTAATTGATTGCCTAGATCAGTTACACATAGTCCGAGGGATCTCTGGATCTATAAGGTTCATGACTTTACTGAAGTAGAAAATTACTAGATATCAAAAAGATTTACTTCAATGGCCACCCCCAGCCCTGCCAATAGCAATATTTATGAAGGTGGCCAGGCAGTGGAAAGCTTCTTGAAGTCTTGGATAAAACACCCCGTCGCTCTTCTATTCCTAAAGCCATCACAATGAAATCCAAAACAAGTGGACTGATATGATATAACTCTATATCTTGGTCATGCTGAAAGAGATACTCCTCAAGATTAACGAGCCACAATCTAATCAGTGCGTGCTGCTGGGCAGGGGATCAGCAGGAAATGCTAAAGGGGGGCCTCCAAATGCCTTCTGCATTAACTTCACAGAGAAGCCAGAGTGTCATAGAATCATGTAGGCTGGAAAAGTCCTTTAAGATCATCACCTCCAATCATTAACCCAGCACTGCCAAGTCCACCAGTAAACCCATGAAGTCCCTTTGCAAGAAGGGAATATTTCATAGTCGGGAGTCATAGAATCACAGAGTGGTTTAGTTGTGGAGTAAAAGTTGAAATACAACAAAACTTCACCAGCAGAACATATTCAAGTTTTATTCACACAAAGAATGCTAGAAAAGGGCTCTAGAAGGAGCATTAAGCAATGTCATGCTCCCAGCCAATGCTCTAAGCATGCATTCCATGGATTGACTTTCACACAGCCACACACCTGCTGTGTGCTTACTGAGCTGCATAGCCCTCCTCTGTGACCTTTCAGATCAAGTGTCTTACTGAGGCTCTCTGCAAAGCGTGACAGCATAACTAGAAAAGTTAACTGCATCTCTGAGACACAAAACAAAGAATAGCTCCATCTCCAACTCAGCTGCTCTCTCACACGGCTGTCCCTTCCAGTCCAGAAAGGCAGATTTCTCTGGCTGAGAGCACTAGAAGCACTTGACAGTGCCAGCCACCCGGGCCATGCAGAGTACTGGTTTGGTGACATATTCTCGCCATCACCTGCAGAAATGCCCTGTTTCCCCAGCAGCTGCAGGATATGACTGTAGCTGACAGTAAACTGTAACATCTAACAGACTTGTGCAGAGCGTCTGAACGCCTGAGGAATTCTGTCATGTGTCAGTGCCGCTCATGTTAAGAGATCCATTAGGAGTGCAATGATCTGAGGAAAGGTCAGCTGTCACAGCTAGTGCCAGAAGTGTCACCTTTGTTTAAAAGGATTTTGCGCCAAACTCCCCAGCTAACTAGATGGCGCTGATATCCTTGTCTTAAAGCCAAAGACATGTCACAGAATCACAGAGTATGCCAAGTTGGAAGGGACCCACAAGGACCATCCAGTCCAACCCTTAGTCTTGCACAGGACCATCCCCAAGAGCCACATGATGCGCCTCAGAGTATCATCCAAAAGCTTCTTGAACTCTCTCAGGCTTGGTGCTGTAACCACTTCTCTGGGGAGCCTGTTCAGTGCCCAGCCACCCTCGTGATGAAGAACCTTTTCCTAATATCCAGTGTAAACTTCCCCTCACACAACTTCAGGCCATTCCCTCAGGTTCTGTTCCTGGTTACCACAGAGAAGAGATCAGTGCCTGCCCCTTATTTTCCCCTCACAAAGAAGCTGTAGACTGCAATGAGGTCTCTCCTCACTCTGGCACATGTTTCAATGTCATTTGCTGCAGCAACATGAATGCTAAGACTTTTTACAATAGGCCTGATCAAAGTCCAATGGCAGTGTCACCATCCCTGACACTTCTTTTGGGAAGCGCATGACACTTCAGTCATGCACCAGAGCTGTGATACCAAACAGCTCTGCAGCTGAACCAGCAAAGCACCACAGGAGGCATTTTGTGAGTTTTCAGACAGAAAACAAGAAATCCTACCTCCCTGTGTCCCACTACTGGGTCTCTGATAGAGAACAATTGCTCTGCCCACACTCAGGACAGGGGAACAGGATGCAATAAGCATAGCGAATTAAATCAGAAATAACTGCAAAGAAAGATAGCTGAGTTACAGAATGGAAAACAGGATTAGAGGCAAGGCAGAATCACCACAGTGTAATTACTGTTCTGGTGGATGGACTCGCATACGGAGGGTAATCCGATTCAGTCTGAAGTTTGCTTCTCCGGGACCACAACTTCCCAGAAAACTTCTCTGAGGTTTGCAAAGAGCTAATGCAGAATTGATTCATTCCCAGCTGATGGAGCCAAGGTGTTAATGACAAAGCACGACTACTATGTTAAACTTGCAGGGTGAAATTCCAGCTTGACTGCTCTCGGCACAAAAACTGCCACTCCCTCAGCAAGGCAGCTGTCCCTTGGTCATTAGCTCTTACACTCTTTTACATTATCCATGGTATGAAAGCGTTCATGTTTCAGTGTCATTTTGCAACTATCTACTACTCTAAAAACCTGGCATTTTTGAATACCTGACATACAATGAAATAATCACTGTCAGGAGAGATGAGGTGATTGTTTGTGCCTACTTACTGTTTTGCTTGGATTCTTTAGACAGTAAGACTTGTATAATAACTTACGTAGCTCATCTATTTGAATAACAGTGAAATGAAGCTTTAAATAAGCTATTTTAAACCACAATAGTGGATTGTTAAGTAGCTGGGGTATGCTGACATATCACTTTTATATTGCAGTCCTTTGAACTAGTTCTGTAAATTATAAAAATAAATTCAGGACTTGGGTGCCTTGTCAGAACAGAATGTGTCTGTATCAAACTGCTTTGTAATAGGGATTGAATATGGTTTAATCTTGTCAAAGTAGGTTTTACTATAGTGTGCTCCAGACAAGTGACCCTGACACTCTTGAAATAGACATGGTATTAACTGTGATCGTCTCCCAGCTGCTGAATAACACCAGAACTCAGGTTTTCTTTATAGGAGAGTTCAAGTGGGAAGCTGACCTGTAGTCAATCAGTGATGGTATGTGGCAAAAGTTTAAAAAAAATTGGGATTCTCAGGCACAGGAAAGAACATGCACTGCAGCAAACCTGCAAATCAAGTGGGAACAGTGGTACAGAAACAGAAATTAATGAAGGAAGCACAAGAAAGGCTACTTGCGATTTTGTATATACCTGAATAAATTCTTGCTGATTTTTGAGACTGTTCAACAAGACTCTTTAGCCCTTGTTTTCCTCTTTTGTTGTCCAGAATGAAGATAAATTGCAGTTTAGGGTGCTTACATTTATTAGGAAACATATGTAAGTAATGAAGGATTTGGGGGCTTAAGCCCTGATTTGGTAGCTCGAAGACTCAGACTGTAGTGTCATGACCCTGGACACCAGAAGAGAGATCTGAGTCTTGGTGCACACCTAGAAAAACAGTGAATAACAGCATCTTCTGGGGAGCAATGTGCTCAGGTGCAGGAAAAGAAATGCCAAACAATTTTATCCCCAAGGAAATAACTATTTTGGCCAGAAATTTTTTACCTTCTGCTCAAAACTACACATTCAGAGAGTATGTTTTAGCAGAGCTGAACAGCTCAGTAAAACCAGACTGCTCGTTTCTGCCAAGCTTAGGGACACAGGTTTCACTGCTTTGAGAGAGAACATATGTCTGTCAAAGTCAACGTAAAAAAAAATTCCTCTAAACTAAAAAAAAAAAAATAAACAGACAGGTGGAAAGTTTTCTGGTTCTAAAATTAGGGTTGTTTTCCTAACACCAGGGGTTGGGAAGTTAAAAAAAAAAAACAACTCAACACTTTTATGTAGTCACTTTTATTTACTACTAAATGTATTCAATATCAACCTCTTCCACACATACAGCTCTTCTCCATCAAAAAAATTATAGGGCAGTTGCTCAGAAGTGATAGTATTTGATGATTTTTGCTACTGAATATATGTATTCCATGAAACAGCCCCAAAAGGATTTTGTGAAAGTTCTCAATTCTTATTGAATTCTGTAATGCTTTTTCAAAAGGCAAATTTCAGAGACAGAAATCAATGTTTCTGAAGGTGGATCATTAAGGACTAGAAAATGTACACTTCTATTAACAAATGAGCCGGAAAAAGAGATGAATAGTGAAAAGACAAAGTTTGCAGGTGATATAAAATCATTTGGGATAATCAAATCTAAAGCAGATTGAGAACTGTTGCATAAGGAACTTGCAGTACTCAGGAACTGGATGATAACATGGAAGATGAAATCCTGTTTTGCTAATGAAAGGATTGCATGCTGGGAGAAGTACCTCTACATGCAAATCCACAGGCTTTACATTAGCTATTGCCATTCAGCATACTGGATGTATTTGGAGTATTTGATATATACTGGAGTATTTGCATGCCCAGTGAGACTCGGAGCAATCCTCAACAGTAAACGCAATAACTGGAAAAATACCAGGAATTAGCAAAGTTTAAATTAAAAAAAAACCCATAGGCCATCATTAATGCACCTGTGTGAGGCAAAAGAGGACAGACAAAAGGTTTCCAAAGGCCAATACAGATGAGAGGTCCAGCAGGACCAATGAATACAATGATAAAAAAGCACTGAGTTTGGGTCCTAGGCAACAGCAGATGGGAGGAGAAGGATTGCTCTACATATGCCCTACTGCCTGTATTTCTTTCCTAAAGGTATGTTCTTGTCACTTTATTCAATACTGTGAAGAGAACCTGCAGCCACAGGGACCCTTCTCTCCAGGTATGACCAACATCACATCATGACAGAAACCTCAAAATATGTCAGCAAAACATGGAAAATAGAAACCTGTTAGTTGCCTGGTGTTCAAAGCCACCCAAAAAGCCCTTTCTTCAGTGGGGAGAAGGTGCTGGTGCTTGCAACTTCTGAAATAAACCCATTACTTCTCCATTGCTACCAAAGTGTTTTGTTGGAGGGGTGGGACAGGAGCAGTTTGTCTTTTCGGCTCTTCAGAGATACACATTCAAATACATTTGAGGTTACTGGAACCAGGAAACCAAATTTCATTCTTGATTGATTTTTTCAGTAGATGGGAATGCTCATCTATATTGTTTTTTAGTGTTTGACCTTTCTATTTCGTTTGGTTAATCTTCATGATGATGAAATAGCTTTCATGTTACTCACACAGGGTAAGTGTTGAAGGCTAGAGCATGAATCCTGATGTTTTTCACAATGTTCTGCTGCTGTGGATACCCTAGAAACAAAATCTAACTGAAATAAGAACTTCAGCTTTTGGTGCTTCTGAGAGACTGATTAAATTTAGTTTCCTTGTAGCAAATGATTAGTCAGGGGGTGTCTGTCTGTGGAAATCTGTCTTTTGGACCATGCCAGCACCACTGAAGCTAAACACAAAAGGGAAGACCCTCAAAATAAGAATTTCTTTGGCAAATGTTATCAAATCTTTCAAGTTTGAACTCTCCCAATGATACGACAGTTTCCTGAACATGCTCATGGGACAGGGTGTGAGGAGCAGAACCTTCACAGCACTGGGGATGGAACTGAGCCATGTCCCCCACACTGCCCAGAGGCTGGTGGAGGTGTTTTTGTCTGATCTCACACTGACTTCACACCTGTGGCTAAACACCACTTGTCTTTGCCTACCATCTGTGTTTTCAGGTCTGGGTACCTCTGAAAGATAAAGGATATGTCCTATCTCAAACCTGGGAAGATTTCAATGCTAAAAAGAGCTAATATTTTCCTTTACAAGAAAAATCTCCCAGTCTGTAAAAGGAAACATTTGACAGGAATCACACGTACTAAAAAAATACCTCTCTTTAAAACTACTTTGTAGCAGATGCAGATTCTAATAGAAGTTCTTAATTTTGCAGACAACAGCATCACTTGACAATCTGTTATCAATAGGCATTTACACAGCACTGAGAAGAGCTATCAGCTCTGACATGAACCTGGTTTGTCCTGTAGTCCAAAGATTTCCTTTGTGACTTTAGAGACCTTCCATCAAGCAGAAATTTTGCCCATGTAGTATAGGTCATCATCATGAAAAGAAAAAGGCAAAATACCAACCACTCCAATTCAATTTGGGCTAAGAGTTTCCTCATGGGTTATCAGACAACTTCTAGTATCCCATAGTGATGGAAATTTAAGTTCTAAAGGTCTTGTGCCATTTTTTAGGTCTTCCTGCAGCCTTCTGTGAAGAAATCAGCTTTATTTCAGAGGAAACAATCCTCTTTTCTGCCTCTGCTCACAGAGAGGACAAAACCCAGGCTGCAGTCATTTGGCACCTTCACTATTCCTTTGTGCAAAAGGTCAAAAATACTGCAGAAACATCAGTTGTCTGTTCTGGCCCCCAGAACCACCTTGCTGGACTGAATAATGCTCCTAACTGAGCAATATCAAGCACAGTGTCTGGACCCAACACAAACTTTCAGCTCATCATCTGCAACAATTATTGCATGTAGTCACCTCCTGTCCGTTTACTCACAGTAACGGAGTTTTTGTGAGTTTGCTCACAGTATGCAACAGGGTGGAGATCCCACATCAGGCAAATGCCGTGGGGATATTGAGCCTCCCACTCACCTTTGTCTCTTGGAACAACAGACCTCTGGGATTCGTTAAACCAAACTTGCAGAATGGTTTGGCCCCATTATGCAAGGAAGAAACATAACAACAAAAAAGAGAGGCAGATTTCCTTGGGGATCAGCATGTTCAACGATCCCTTCAAACCACCACAAACCTCATTTACTAAGCCCCATAGGCTCTCATTAAATTACTTTGTCAAAATATTTGCTTTTATAAATTCACCCAAGAGAATGTCATTCTGCATTTCAGCCAGCCAGAATGCTAGTGGGGCATTGAGCAACTGCTGAGATTTTACTGGCACCCACTTTTTAAGCTCCTTTTGGTCAGCAACTCTGCTCTGTGTCTGTGAATAACCACCATATAGTAACTAATTTAACTTACTAAGGTTAGATTTCTCTGGTTCCTTTTTTCTCAACTACTTAACAAATCAATTCTTTCTGAGAGACCTCAGTCTGTACACAAGAGAATACCAATTACATGCCCCATGGTTTGGCAGAACTGAGTCAGTCACGGTTGAGGTAGGAAATTCCTTCCTGCACTTTCAAAACATAGGGAAGATGTAGGAGAAATGCAGAAGAAAGCGATATTTTATGTAGATATCCACAGCTATCAACCCTTCCTGTTTCATGCCATTTATAAACTTGCTGAGCCTGCACTCTGTCCCATCATCCAGGTGTTAAACAGCACTGGCTGTGCATGTACACCTGGGGTGCACAGCAAGTGAGTGGGGTTTATGCTGCTGATGGCAACCACGAGCTGGGCAGTTCAGCCAGTTTTCCATCCCTCTCTCTGCCTACACTTCCTCAGTTTGTCAGTTAGGATGTCAGGGCAGACAGTGTTGAAAGGCTTGTTAATGTCTAGATAAGGAACATCCACTTTGCTCGCAGTTCCATTGCAGGAGGCTCTCAGGTTGATCAGACATGATTTCCCATTTGTAAATCCATTCTAACTACTTCCAATCATTCATTTGCTTAAGTGCACCCTAATCCTATTTTCCTCCAGCAAGGATAAGTCTTCCTGGCTCCAGACTTTCCCCCCTGGTCTCAGGGGTCTGGGATTCCCAAGGGTTAATGAGCAAAGACCAAGGTGAAGACTGCACTGAGAATCCTAAGCCTTTCCTGTGTGCTGTCACCAGGTCCCTACATTGATTTCTTTCTTTTAGACTAAAAACAAGCAGCAAAACCTTGCTGCAACAGTTCACTAATATATTTATTTTCCTGCAACTCTCACAATAACTTAAATCTCAGTGTGGTTGCGATCTCCAAGTGGGCAGGACACACTTGTATACAGACCACTGCAGACTCAGAGCCTCAGTGCATTTCTTTTTTCTATTGATAAGAACATCTAAGAAAGTCTGCATCTTTGAAACTTGACAAAGGCATGTTAAGTGCTTGGGCTGGATGAAGACCCTTGTCTAATCCAACTGGACTACACAAGAAGGGTATCTTAACTGCAGGCTTACCTTCTCTGTGAAATGAACAATACTGACAGGGTAAAAGTATGCCAAAAGCTTTCATCTTCACTTTCTTCTTATTTTGTCTTGAAATGTTGTAAAGGAAGAGAAATGAGAGAAGAAGAACATCAGCCTTTAATTTCAGTTTCTTCTCCTGTACAGAGGCAGCAGCTCCACAGTTTGCAGCAGACTGACTCCTAATTTGTGCCAGGGTAACAGCAGTATGGGAAGCTGGATGGAAGTTACTTCTGGGTAAAAAAGCAGCTCTCCTGAGCAGAAGCAGCTGTAACACATGATATTAGCCATGCTGAGCCCCCAGGTTTTCCCTTGAGTCCCACCAGCATCTCTCACACTTGGCATAGCTGAGAGGGAAAGCAGTGAAACACCTCTGCCACAGAGAGGCAGCCAGGGATTCCCTCAGCATTTTGGGGCCTGGTGGGAGTACAGTGTCAGCTGAAAGGTTAAGTAATTCCCTCTCCATACAGAAATTACATTATCAGACACTGAGAAGGTGCATGGCATAGGCACACAGTGCTCAGGTCACCTCCAGCCTCTGAAGTTGCTCTTACATGAGCCATTTCTGCTGGAGCACCAGGGATCAACGTGACAGAAAACTGCATCACCTTCTCTCACAAGGAGCCTTATGCCCTGCTTTCCTCAAATTTCTCAGAGGTGCAGGAATCTCACAGATATAAAGTTCCTTCCAATTTGTAGGAAAAAAAACATCCTGCTAGTGGAATGAGATGCAGAATCTCAGCAGAGAGAAGAGGCAGCAGTGGTGCAGCCCTCAGGCATCCCTATTTTTTGTGTATATTCACCCAATACCAGAAATTAAACAGGAAGGGATGAAAGGCATGTTTTAACTCCATCTAGTGTACTAGAGAAACTGTCAATGAAGTTTTTAAGTACAAAAAACAAAAACTATGTTGCCATCTTCGGATGTTTTCTCTCTGCCCTATTCTCTTCTATATGCATTCCCCCTCCA
Organism: Calyptomena viridis; assembly: GCA_013390005.1. Classification (NCBI taxonomy): domain Eukaryota; kingdom Metazoa; phylum Chordata; class Aves; order Passeriformes; family Eurylaimidae; genus Calyptomena; species Calyptomena viridis. The sequence continues at coordinate 111,743 of WEIV01017179.1, forward strand.
CAGCACAGTTACCTAATCAATCCTGCTCTGCCAGTCTAATGCATGCAATTTTGTCTTAGAGTGCATTCCTCACTCAGGCATCAGAGGCTCATATATATTTATATGTATGTATATAGATAAAAAAGAAGCCATGTGTTTCAAAAAACATCCCCTCACACATTTCTTCAAAAGCCCAGGATACCAAAATGCCAAAAAAATTGATAGAGTACCAAAAATCAACTCTAATATGCTTGACTCATCTGTTGAGTTTAATTGAATGGTCTGTATCTTCAGGCAATTTCATTATTCTCCCCAGAGCTGGGGAGCTAAATGAAAGACAAACCTCGTTAACCTCTGACCATGAAAATCAATAATTTTCAATAAAATTTAGTCTCATTTGTTTCCAAAGGATCCCACATCTTGACATCATGTGCTCTGGAGCTAATCAGCTATGGAATATTATATTTTTCCAGATAAATTTTGTCAACTTAGCTACAAAATCTTTTACTTTACCCAAAACTACAGGAATCGTTGCATGTATATGGAACAGCTTTTCTCCAGGTCATGTGGCATGAGCAAACAGTATCCAACCTGCCCTGCATTCATAGCTACTCCAGAGTGACAGTGCAAACACTTCAAAGAGCACTAAACCTTATTTTTAGGTCTCTTTAGGGTCACTGATTCTTATTCAGCCACAGAATTGGCTCCTACAGGCTCATGTTACACACCTTATCCCACTGAATTCTGCAACCACTGAATACAAAAGTGCATTCGTGTTTTAAATAAAAACACCAGCCTTCCCAGCACAACACTGGAAAAATATGAGCTTGTTTCTGTGAACGCACCAAAAGCAAAAGGTGAAAAAAATGCTTACTGTTTCTTCTAGTTTCCCGTCTGCCAACAGGAAATAGTAACAACTGCAGTACTCTGCTAATGAAGTGCTTAAGCTATTAGATTCCTCTGAGTGTCAGGGAGAGGATATTTGTATAGATCCCAGCCATACAACATGAGAAAAACCATTCCTTACCTCAGTGGAGCATAAAATACAGAAATTTCAGACCAGAAGTTGGTGTTCTGCAGAAAGAGCAAATATAACCTTGTGGGAGCATGACAAATATTGATAAGAAAAGCAGATCAGTGAAGGGAAGACTCAAGCAGTCCCCCCAAATATAATGCACAAATCCCCACTGGAATTATACCAATGTTACAGGAACAACACCAGCTTACAACACAGCTATCACACAAACACAAAAATTGATGTTCCTAATTCCTGGTCTAGGTTGAACACCAGATTATAAGGCTTCAGAAACAACATTTATGAAAAAATATTAGAAATAAGAACATTTCCAAGTCATTGTGCATCAAGACTCTCCAATGGTCTTCTTTGAGAAGGGAGCCCCTGGAAACTGGTCAAGCACATCAAGAAAAGGGAATAATTGGGAAGGAAAAGAGACTCAGTGGAATGTAAGATCCATTCTCAGAGAGCAGAGCCAATCTGGAAGACTGGATGACTGGGTATTCAAAGTCCACACTCAAGATCTGCAGATTCTTTCAGGTCTGAAAGCTGTAAACTCAAATTGCTCCCCCCAGGACACCTTCATGTCACACAGTCAAACAGAGAGCTACAGCATCCCCAAAGCAATGACTCCTCTGGATGGAATATAATCTTTGTAAAGGGACTGAAGAAGTTAAAGAAGCAGATAGAGAATTCGGTTCCACAAGAATAAGTATTAATGAAAGGACAGCATTGACAGCATTTAGAATTTGCTCCTCTCTGAGCAAAAACTCCCACCACCATTCTAGAGAGCTCCTTGCAGGTCAAGGCATCCAGCCCCAGCCTTCCTCGTTGGAGGTTCCCCTCCTCCTGATGGAAGACCAGTTCTTGTTGATTGCTTCAGTTTTGACTGCTTTGTGCAGAGCTCAGGGGGAGGCACTGAATGTGATAATATGGCACAGGAGATGTTTTGTCATAGACATTGGACCAAAATTCCCATTCCCATATGAATTCATTCCACACCAAGCAGCCTTTGTCACACAGCTGCTTCATCTCTGCCAAATTCCTTCAGTCAAAGAAATCCCTCACCTAACTTACACCCTTGTCTAAGTGAGACACTTCCTCAGGTTAATCATCCCAGTAAGAACAGTTCTTCTGCTGACTGAGAACCTTAGTGGAAGAAAACCAAATAGATTCTCTTAAAGGTCAGGCAAAGTTGCAGCCACCTTACAGCAAATTCAAACACAGCTGAGCATTTTGCAGAGCCTTAATGAGGAACAATCAGCTCACTCCTCTGACAGCTCAGTTTAAGGAGTAAAACAATGACTATCATGTAGGTTGGCAATGTAAACAGTAAAAGTACATGATGAGATTCTGCTTCTGGTGACTCAGCACAGAGAAACTTGGGAAAGTGCAGAGCTTGCAGAACAGTGAGGAAACCTCACCACAGCTCAACTTTCTAGAAGTTATGAAAGCAGCTGACAGTCGATCCTCTTCCTCACTGCTTTCAAGTGAAAGACATTAAAAAAGTTATATTAAACATGCTAAAAATTATGAAGGAGTATCCTACAAGGAAGAATCATGGATATTCCAAACAAAGAGGAAATACTTATCACCAGGCAGAAGAAATGAACTCTCAGAACTACAGTTAAATACAAGTAAGAAAAATAATAAATATTTTACTCTGGATTTATATTATATAAGATTTTTCTGTGTCACGTGAGAACTCAAAGAAAAGCTAGCTGGATTTGCCATCAGCAATCTAAACGCTACAAACAAAAAGAAAAGGCTGCATCTTTCAAGAAAAGTATAAGAATGTTTATCACAAATCTGCCATGCAGCAAAAAAAAAAACAAACTACCATATTTTGGACCTGGATTTCTTGTTCCTTTTCCAAAAGAGCACAACACATGGAGTCACTCAAAGGACCACAGGTTCTCATTTCTTTCCAGATACCATGAATACCAGTAATTGCATTCCAGCTTCCCACTCATTTTTCATCTGAGAGGCTTCCTACTTCTCAGATTTGAAATGAAAAAACTCTCAACACCAGCCGGTGTATTCTGCTGAATACCCACATCAAGTCAAATCAAACTGACTGACCTCACATCATTTTCCCAAACACTTGTGATGTTTTCATTGCACTTTCCCTAATAGGATTTTTACTGCAAGATTCATAGCAACTGACTGAAATCTTTGGCAGTGAAGCAATGATTACATGGCAATTACTTTACAAATATTATCCATAAATGCTCCATATTACAGGGACCACTTCACTAATGCTGTGCTTGAGAAACTCTGGGGATACCAAATAACGTTTCCCACTGACAGCTGTACCTGCTGCTCAGCACAAAACAACTTTCAGTCTGGAAAGCAACAGCACTTGTCCTCCTGATCATTGCAAATCAAGCAGATCTCTGGTCTTCCTTCCAAAACTTTTGCTCAAGGGACCCTATGGGCAAAGCAAAGTGCTGAGAAGTCAGTCCAGAGGTTCCATTGGGAATACTATTTCCCAAATATCTGGGATCTATGTTCAGCTGTATACCAGGTGGTAGAAAGATTAGCATAACATATTAATGTTTGTAAAACCATTTGACAAGCCATATCTATCTAAGCAGTATTGCTGTTAATTCAGTTTTAGAGAAGTGCAAGTCAAACCACAGTGTTGAGCAGCAAAAGGAATAATCATGTTGGTTTAGCCTGATCTAGTGCAGTGGGGGCTTCAGTGTACAAAGCCAAGGTTTTCAGCAGTGAGTAATAACTTTGGAGGCTTCTTTATATGATAGGTAATGTCACACACCTTCATGAGACCCCTTTTCAAAGGCTGGTACATATCATTTATTGGCTTTTCAAAAATCCCAAGTTGAATGTGCATCCTGGCCATGCTTGTACACACACACTAAAATTGTTCATTTATAAAACCTCTACTGGAACTTTTTTCCCAGATAAATTGTAAAAATTTGTGCAGTCTTAAAGAGTAAGCAGAGAACTGTCTTATTTTAATAGGCCTCACAGGCCAGATTTTATTAAGAAACACAGCTAAAGACAAGAATTTCAAAGTACTACTCACTCAATGAACAAAGAAATTTTTCTCCTTTTTTTTTTTTTTTTACCCAATTCAAGTAGTTTCTCTGGTTCTCTGGGAAGTTGATATATTCACACAGACCATGATCACACCTATGTAACCAGCCAGCAGATACATCCAAAGGGCTTGGCAGGAACACTGCACGTGACACAAACCTGGAAAACCATATTGTCACGCCCATAGGCACTGGGAACTTATTCACATCTTTCTTCCATGCTGCTATGAAAATTTAAATTGGAATTTTCCGAACTAGATTTACATGTGCAAAACCTTTACCATACTAAATTTTCCTGAGGGTGCTTGTCACAAACCAAGGCTTTTAAGACAATTTCTGTTCCCAGTTATATACAAAGAGGCAAGAGGTACTGAGGCTTGTAAAGCTGAATTTGCACAGTCAAACACCAGAAACTTCCAGACATTACCCAGCAAAGGCTGGGAGCTTAAGACATGAAATGAACCTTCATTTAGGTGTATCCTGACATGGTCCTTACTGAGCTCATTAGAAACTAAACAGGACACGTTCAGGTATTTCCTAAAATACCTTAAACATTTCCTGATGATGGAAACTGATCTCTTATTACACCTTCTGAGCTTTACCATACCTTATTTAAATTTTTCTTGTTTTACTTATTTATTTATTTCAAGACCCAAGGTCAGCTCACAGAGGCTTTCCATGTGCCTTACCTGCTTTTTAATATTGGGAAAGCTGTCAAAATTCATATTTTGAAAATTATGGTAATTCCATGTGAATTGTCTTAACAAAGGAATTCATCTCCATGCTCCCCGTACCACCTTAGAAAACTGACTGGTTTAGTGCTGATTATTTTATAATAGTGGTATTGGTGAAGAAAATTTAAGGAGCTAAATATACACCTGTGGCTTTGTAGCACAACACAGCAAAATTGTGTGTTAGTGTCAGCATGGTTCTGTAGCAGCTCTTCCCAAATTAGATTAATTTAAAGAACAAAGCAGCTGGGCATTCATTTTATGACACCAGTTTTCCTTTCTACTTGGAAAGAGTCTACTCTGCTTACTGTCAGCTTATTAGCTTTTTAAAAAAAAATTATACATAGAACTTTGTGATAGCGTATAGGGAAAAAGACCTGAATATAATTCTTCATATGTCACCAATTTCTAAAATGCAAGAGAGTTGTTTTTGCAACAAGACAGCAAATCGGGAAAGTACTAAACGCGCTTGAAGTGAAATCCCTTCCAGTACAGCAATTAAGGTGTTAAATTGATTTGTTCAGTAGGGATGGACATTCAATTAGAACACAAGTGTACAAATCATGGGAATTGTGATTTTTCAATGAAAATGAAATCAACAGAAAGGGATTTTTTTCTTCTAATCTTCACATAAAAATACAAATTTATTAGATCTCGTTTAAAGTTATTGAAGACTATCAAAAGAACATTATTCCAGCATTGATTCAAAACCATGGGGTGCACTATCAGCATAATTAAAATGAAAGTATATTGAGCTATTTTCCTTTCCTGCTTCCATATTATCATGTAATTGTTCAGAATGTCTGTTTGTTAGAGAGGCAAAGTAATTAAGCACAGCACGTTGCAACAAGGGTGATCATAAAGGCAGAGTTGGCTGCATTACCAACACAGATATCAGCATAGGAAAACATTAAGGAACGGATCAGAATTGTAATTGAAAATAATTGGATGATCCAGTTCATTTGGCTGACATCAGGACCATTTGCACATTCCAGCTCTCTTTAGCCCTGGATGCTCCCCATTCACCTGTCCTTTTAAAACGGATTTTTCAAATGAAAGTCTGGAGCAACGTTAAAGTTGTGCCTGCAGTATCTATGGCTTGTGAGAAGGCACAAGCATCCCATTCCCCATGAATGATCAATGGGCTGATATTTAGATCACTTCCTACAAAAGAGGTCAGACTAAATGTATATGAAATACAGAAGATTCTTGAGACCAATCCAGTATTCCTTGAAATCAATGCAGCTATTTCCTTTCCCATATAGCAGACAAGCACAGAAATATCTCCAGGGAGAGCTGCTCTCCTTAGAAGAGGGCAGTTACCCACCCATTTAAAAGAAAGAATTTGTAGTTCCATCTTTTGTTAGCAGAGGAATTAAGCTGAGGCCTGTTTGCGAGCAGGTTTAAAAGCATAAAAGAAAACTTTGTCATTGTCTTTCAGAACTCCAAGCACCACAGAAAGCTCCAAGTCTCAGCAAGTTGTGACTGCATAACTCGCTGTTTTTTGTAGGTCACAACTTGGCAAAATCAAAATTTATCACTCAGCAAAACTCAAATTTGCAACTCTGCAATATGGAAACAGCTAAGTCACAACTTCCAAAATTACTGAGTTGTACAACTCCTAAAAGAAACCAACATTTCCTAAGGACCATCTCACAAAATTGACAGCTTAACATGGAGAGGGATGGACTTGTTTGTACAAAACCCTTCACAATTCTGAAAAAATGGAGCTCCATCATTCTCGAACTAGTGTCACTGCCAAAACCCTGGGAAACATGCAACTAAAATGCAAATTTAATTAAAAGAATTGTACACATGGGAAATTTAGAGCACTGTGCAAACCTCTTCAGCAATGCAAATAATTGTGTCCATAATTGACATTTTTAGTGAAAATATAACAAAAGGCCAGTGAGACAACAGCAGGTGTGAAATTACTAGCCTGGGACTACACCAGGGTGATAGCATCAACTCAGGGACCACCATGGGAAAAGGTAAAACAGGGAGGGAAACAAGAAAAGGCAAAGAGAGTTCTCAAATGAGTTTGCTTTACAGTCTGGGCTTGTGATCCATGGGACCTGCACGAGAATTGTTTGAAGGTCTTCCAGATTCATGTGACAACTTGAGGACTGTTGAGTGACCAGGTTTGAAGACTGAACCTGACATCACTTGTTCTTACAGCATCAGCTTGTCTGCCCACAAAAACTTCTACTTTTGTGTCACCAGCTCTGCTCACACAGAAGTGCTCCTGCTCCCTGCCAGTGCTCCCTACTGCACCACAGGGAACATGGGAGACATCGTGAGCGGGGACCCTTGAGCAATTCAGTCACGGCTGCTGACCTCTCCAAAGTCAACTTAGCAACCTGCAGTGCTCTCCTCAATCAAGTACTGCTTATTGCTAAATAATTTATGTTGTTTCCAAGCAAATTGCCTGCCCAGTTTATACTTACAAAATTAACTCTCCCATTCAGACAGTTTTAACATCCCCCTGGGATCTCTTCACACCAGCAGCTTCTACAGTCATGCAAAGGTTAAAATAAAGTTAAGTCATAGCAGTTACATTGAATGAAACTCACTGATTTAAATGGCCTTTCTTGAAATTCTGCATCAGCCATAAGAGTGGCAGCCTCCTCTTATGGGTAGGCTGGGACCAGCAGTTTTAAATCTGAGCTCCATCAAACCTCTCTCAGTCCTTGCCTGCCTTGAAAGGTGTTCAAGATGCCACCTTCAAGTGAGACAAGACAAACTTCCCTCTGTTCTGGATGAGAAAAGCACGTCCTGGTCCACCTTAACAATCCCAAAAGGCAGGACCAACCCACCAGGGACCTTGGCTGCTGAGACCTGCTGTTGGCTGGCAGGGAGAGGAATGAAACAGCTCTTCTGCAGGAGTTCTAGTGTGTTCTGTAGATTTTATTAGGTGACAGGGAGGGTTAGAGAGGGCAAGGCAGGGGGCCAGGAGAGGATTCAGAGCAGAGAGTAGTGACAGAGGAGGCTCTAATTTTTTTTCTAAAAAAACTTTCACATTTTTTAAAGTTGCTGATGTTTCACAGGGAATCTAATTATTGCTTAGCATGTCTTTGCTGTTGATGCTACTTTATGAATGTAAGTTGAGTTGAGCTTCAGACAGATGACACATCCCCAGGCTCTGGAGGCATTATCCATCAGCCAAAATGCAGTTTGTTTTTTAATTTTTTCTCACAGCTTATCCACTTTTTTCAGTCCCAAGAGGCAAGCAGACATGTAGGATTCTTTCATTTTAACCTTACTTTTTTTTTAAGCATAATTTAAAAAATATTTGTAAGGAAACTAACTGGTGTTTTAATATTTTATTAACAAAATTAATCTTACTGGAATCCTCATCTCTCGTTTCATCCCAGCCAACACATGCATACTACATAGTAATAGTCAAATCTCTTAGCTTTGCATGAATACAAAGAAACATCTCTTTTCCTGGGCTCTACATAAGTGAAGTGTTATCATGGGATTTTGACATTGGTAACAACAATTTGTGTCTTCCAGTCATAGTAAAAAATAAAAAGCAATAGGAATTCAGAATAAGGGGAGTTGTAAGGAACTAATTTTTAATATAAAAAGACAGTGGAGTCTTTCATTAAAAGACTTTGATTTAAAATTTCTTGGACATGAATCAGTTTAGACAAGCCCTTAATTACAAAGTATTTCCCATGTCCTGTACAGAGTTGTGGTCAAGTCAGACAGACCCCAAAGTAGCCAAAAGCTGGTTTTCCACATTTAAAAACCTGCTTCAGAGCAGAATTCCACTCAAATAAGATATGACATTTAGACTACCTCACCAGAAATACATCTCTATCTTCTAACATATTTTATTTGCTTTGTATAAATAAATATTCCCTGATCTAGCAGACAGGTAACCCAGCCCAACATCTTGTCCAGCCAAGGGGATACCTGAATTCATTTCTCTGTTCTGAATCAAACAGATCCAATGCCTGAACACAAATGTCAGGCAGTCACTATCTGTGAAGTTTGGTAGAGAATAAAAAGGTGCAATTTAACATCAATGATACTGAGCCTTAAACTGGCCATAGCAAGAGAGCCCATAGTGCCCAGGGCTGGCTGCATTTGGAGTTGTGTGAATAATGCCATGGGGAGACATTGCTCCTAAGGCAGAAATTAATAGATTGCTTCTCTAAAGAGCCTGTAGTGCTGCTCTCTCCCCAAAAGCTGTTGGAATTATCATGAGGTTTCAAGACGTTTTTGGTAACAGCATCAGCAAATTCTTCCTGGGGGCCTTTTTCTGTTAGATTCAAACACCACAGGTTGTGTTTCCTTAAGAGGAAGTCTGCAATTAGCAAAAATAACCTCAAATCCCTTGTTTATTTGTTGTTTGCTTTTAGCTGACCACGGTGCAGAAATGATAACATATGTCTTCAGAGACTAATTGCCAAAAATAGCAAGCAAACTGAATATTTAAAAACACTCTATACGCCTCTGTCAAATACTTTAAGATAATGAACCCTGAAAAGCCAGAAATAAATTGTGCCAAGTTCCCCCCTCCCCAAGAAAAATTGCTTTTCAAAGCACAGAATATTTTTTATTTGCTTAATTTTTTTTCACTCTCCTGACTTCACCTCATGTGAGGGCCCACACCATCACAGCCACTTTAGCTACATTAGCTCACTCATGCAATGTCACCTCCTGTTAGTACCAGGCAGTGGGGAAAAAAAATAACATGACAGTGTAATACTGCATGCCCCTGCTGAATGTAATGCAGATTGTCAGAGGATTGTAGTACCAGGCTTTAAAAGAAAAAAGATCTCATTGTGAATGTAGCTAGTGAGGGCCATGCCTTAAATGCCTCAGAAGTTATCCTTCAATTGTCCCCAAGAAACCAGAATTTCCATTGCCTATGTGAAACCTTTATGGTCTTCATTCTTCCTATCTCCCATATTTCTTTTTTCCTCTGAGCAAAACAGTTTGTTCCTGCTTTCACCCACATCCATCACCTTTTCACAAGGAATTCTGGTCTCTAGCATCAAAGTCCAGAGTAGGAAGGGTTCAAAGGTGATAATTCCATAATGTCTCTCTAGAACACTCAACTCGATCATTTCTAACAAGGAAGGCTTGTAACACACAGTCTCAGCCACAACTGCTCTTCACAACACCTATTTCACTCTACAGCAAAGCTGTATAACAGGAAATGAAACTAAAGCAATCTAAGGAGCAGCTCCTCTGCCTCTCTCCCAGGGGTTAATTTTGCCCCAATGGCTCCTCATTTGGAGTAAGGTGCTACTCAAGAAGGGAAATGGCCAAGACTTGCTGCTTCCTAATTTGAGGCTTTATGTTGTACTGATCACCTGTAGAAAGGTTTGTTTATCCCATGGTGAGGAAACATGATGAAGTGTAGCCACAGAAGAGAAAGGAAGATGTTTTAATAAACTGGAGACTCCTCTAAGCTAATCAACACCTTGAAAGTACTGTCTGTGATGGTAAGTTAACAAGGCAAGTTGGGAGAATAGTTTTGTTAAATGCTGAGTAAAGTCTCTTATTTGGGAATGGAACATTACTCTTAGTATCATGATCAGTCTGGTCAGAATAATGAAAACATATCTCTCATCCCAAGACTTTGGAATCAAAATAACAGTAAATGAATTTGGAATAAAAGCTAAAAAAAAAGATTGAAGAAATGTTCTTGAAAAAAAAAGATTCAGAAATATATTTGAATGACAGGCTTAGTTCTGCTTTTTCAGACTGTTTTAAAATCTAATGCCAGATATACAAGCAAGAACTCTCATCTGTCACTTCTGCAGAGGACACAGGGTGCCCCTTATCAGGGCTGGTGTGCTCTGCTCCTCACGTGCAAACCTAGAGCAGTCACCTGGCAGTGGTCAGTGGCAATTAAAACACATATCTTTTAAGTTCACTTGAGAGCACTATATTTCAACTTCAGACAGTCTCAGGTTCCCCACCCAGGGTCAGATTCCTGGTTTTGACACCGACCCCTGTCCCATCAACAAATTGTTCATACTTTGAGCCTATTTTCAGAACTGTAGATCAGAAATGGCAAAAGAGATTAAGCAACTGCTCAGTTCTGAAATGGGTTTGCGCTGGCAAAGTATTCAGCAGGGAAAATTATAATTAAATACCTTTTCTATTCTTCACCCAAAATTCACAACCTGCAGAATATAGGGCAAATAAGTTTCTATGCTGTGGCCCAGGAGATCTTCTCACTGCCAAAAGCATTTATATATACATAAGAGCTTCAGGAGCTACCTCCTGCTGATCAGCCTTTTAGTCTGATCAGTATTTTGTGCCATGATCATCAGGCCATAATTACACCACCTATTTTACGTGGCCAACGCTGTAACTGAGAGCCAGGTAATGTTTGTAGGAGTGGATAACGTAACTTTTAAGACAGCTCGTAGAGTTGGAAGTTACACACATGCTCTTCTTCAGAGTAAGCAAGTCAAAAGCAATTTGACTGACTAGAAATATTGATTAGACCAAAAGAGAGAAGGTAGTTGGGTAAATGAGGTCCATGGGCAAGAGGTTAGCATGAGAAGAGATGTCTCCCAATGAAAGGAAGTGATAGGTAATTTATCATCTATGGAACATGGAGACATTAGTGGAGTGAAGGAGAGAAGTCGTAGCTGACAGCTGTTTGCTTCTCTCCCTTCTAACTAATTTGGCTTTTATGCAAAAGTTCCACCCTGTCACTTCACCACGTTCATCTTCTTGCCAACCACAACTAAAAGGTTTGTTCATATAACTGACAAACAAACAGCAAATAAAAGTAGCTAGCACTCCAGCTAATGACAACAGACTGACTGGTACCTACTCCTGGGTTTTAAATTAAATAGTTTTCACATCACTGATGAAGGCAATAGTGACTGAAATGCTAGTGGTTTTTTGCATTTACTGGTCTTTTGCATTCTTATTTCATAACCCAGTTGATGATATCAGATGTTAGCTGGTGATCTGTCTTAATATTAAAGCCAAATAGACTAGAGTGTTTTTACGAAAATAAATTAGAGGCAAATAAAATTTTAAATAACTAATATCAGCTGTGACTGTTCCTTAATTTGTTAAAAATAGCTTATGGATATCTGGCATCAGCTGCAGTCTGGCAAGGTCATGCACAGGGACCGGGGCAATTCCAAGCATAAATACAGGTTGGGCAGAGAATGGATTCAGAGAAGTCCAGAGGAGAAGGACGTGGGGGTGTTGATTGATGAGAAACTCAACATGATCCACAATTAGTACCTGCAGCCCAGAAACCCAACTGTGTCCTGGGCTGCATCAAAAGCAGCATGGCCAGCAGAATGAGGGAGGGAGATCCTGCCCCTCGATTCTTGTGACACCCCACCTGGAATGCTGTGTCCAGCTCTGGGGGTCCCAAAGTAAGAGGGATGTGGAGTTGCTGGAGCAAGTCTAGAGGAGGCCACAAAGACACTCTGAAGGCTGGAAGCCCCTCTGCTCTGGAGACAGTCTGAGAGAGCAGGGGGTGTTCAGCCTGGAGTGGAGAAGGCCCAGGGAGAACTTAGAGCCCCTTACAGCACTTAAAGGGGGCTCAAGGAGAGCTGGAGAGGGACTTTTTACAAGGACACATAGGGATAGAACAAGAGGAAATGGTTCAAAGTGACAGAGGGCATGTTTAGATTAGATATCAGGAAGAAATTCTTCCTTGTGACAGTGGTGAGGCACTGGCACAAGTTGCCCATAGAAGCTGTGGTTTACCTATCCCTGGAAGTGTTGAGGGGCAGGTTGGATGGAGTTCTGAGCAATCTGGTCTAGTGCAGGTTGTCCCTGAGCAAGGGACAACCCAAACCACTCTGTGATAAAATCAGCTTCGTCCAAATGAGGCTAAATGTTATTTTTTTCCAGTATATCACCCCACATCCCCCACTTCAGACAGAAAAAGGGTTGTGAGTGGCTAAAATATACAAAAGAGATCCCTGCCCTTGTTTGCATCTCATATTCATTTTCAACTGTTATTTTGGATTGCTGGCAGTCACACCAGTGCGTGAAGCAGCTGCTGCCCCAGGGTTGTACGATGCAGGTAATTGCAAGGCTTCTGCAGACTGCAGGCTGGACCAGGAAACCCTCAGACTGCAGTATGCTGCCTCCTGCAATCATGTGAATTTGAAATAGTAAGTACTCTATAACAAGTAGGTCAAAGTTGAACTATTTAAACGTTTGTGTCCCATTACAACTACAGAAATACTCACCAATGCCTCATAAAAGTTTATCTGTAAGGGATACAACATACTATGATTTCCAATAGAGCAATACTCATCTTAAAAGCTTAATTATTAAAAAAAAAGAAAAATTTAAATGTTCTCTGAATTTTTCTGGTTACTCTCTATTTCCTATGTTACATTTCTTAAAAATCCCAATGTCAGAAAAGGATTTCTGAAGATAAATGGTGATTTTGGGTGCCTGACAAGAATTCCTGAAAGAGGTGAATGACTTTCACGTGATGCAGTGCCCTCCTCTCTGCAATTTGAGTCTATTAAGCAAAAAACCTCAGGTCACCAATCAACCTTCAAAATCCTGGCTGTTTATCACCACACCATGCATTTCCAGAAAGGGAGGAAAAGATTTAGCATTAAAAATATGTAAATAGGCCCAATAAATTTGGTCTTAGGGTTTGTTTTTTAAAGTCAGAAAACTATTCCTGCCAGCCTCTTTGCAGGGGCTGTAAGAGATGATCATTTTCCCTTGTAATGGTTCTGACATAAAGTGTGCATCAAAAACTGCATACGCTTCATATCCATCCAGCTGTGTTGAGCAATAAACATGATAATTATGCAGATAAGGCCTAAATAAATTCCTATACCTAAGGGCAGCTGAATGCTTTTTTAAGCAAAACAATAATTAACCCTCCACAGGGCTGGATGAGCACAGACCTTTGCTTCTTCCCAAGGTGGGAAACTTCCATCTTGGCACCTGCCAGGCATCTGTCGTAGATACAAATGGGTCAGTGTACTTCAGATGAAACAGCTCCAGGGCTGTTCCTTGTGAGTTCCAAAAAAGGTCAAGAACAACAAGATCTACTAGTTTCTATACCTTAACACTGGAATTTAAGGTTTGTTTCAGAGAAATGTCAAAGGAATTGCAGGTAAAGGGAGAGAAGAGCATGAAACATGGGTGGAACTCCTCACTGAAAGACAAAAAGGAGGTGTGAGCTCGACAGTGAATGAAGTCCCTTGCAGTAAACTGAGAAGCTCAGGGGCTCAGAAGTAAGACCAAGCTGTTGCAATGTAATGAATGCATTGGTTGATCTGCAGTATCTGCTCACATGCACACTCTTAGTTCGTAACAAAGATGAAGAAAATGTCCCTTCCAACTCAGCGTATTCTGTGATTCTGTTTATCTTAACCTTCCTCATGAGGTTGAGGCTAATGTCTTTTTCTTTGGATCTTTACAAGCTTCTCTATGAACTTCTACTGCTTGAAGAAGCCTGTGAACCATGTTGATAGTAGCTCTGGGCTGACAGGATTAGCAAGGCCAGCTCCTCATCTTCTTACATGGCCCGTCACCAGCACATTGCAATGCCTTTGTGGCTGTCCCTACCATCATGTATGGGTACTTCAGTTATAAAATCTTTCAATACAGAGATCCCATGGTCACACAAATGCTGTTTTACAGAGTGCTGAACTAAATGGTTTGCCAGGTTGTTCCATAGCAAATGATGATCATAAACCCTATGTGCATATACTTCCCCTTCTTTCTTCATTCTTCTTGGTAATTTTTTGACCCAAGACTGACTATCAAAAGGGGACCAAAATCTCGATCCACAAATCATCTCACTTTAAAGCCAACATAAGAAACATGGGAATTTTCATACCAGTTTTTGTTCACTTGAGTTCTAACACAATACCTGTCAGCCATCAGCTGCAGGAGTGAGGAGAAAAGTTCTAATGTGACCCTTCCATGGTGAGGAACTGGGAGGAGTTACCAGCCTCAGACTTTTCTGCATTGCTGTGATTACCAGTAAGTGCATTTCCTTCCATAATGGCTTTGGAATTCACCCAAACTTTTTATCCCCACCAAATCACATGGTAACAAACTCCGCAGTTCAGTTACGCATGATGTGGAAATAATGCTTCTTCTGAGTTTTTAACCTGCTGTGAGATTCAGATGTTCTCTAGTTCTCTTATTGTGAAAAGCAGTGAATAGTCATTCTTCTGCATTGCTTCTCCACTCACAGCCCTACAACTGGCTGCTGCAGCACTGTCCCACCACAGCTCTGCCTGTAGGGACAGTGCTGGTGACAAGTGACAGATGGTAAGAGCTCTAAGCTGGGTCTGCTCTTGAATCACTGAGAATGCAGAGCTTTGGCTCACATTTAACAAAATTCCATGATCAGTCTT